>CM053034.1:200527479-200652479 GCA_028564925.1 Lithobates sylvaticus | reverse complement strand
AAGCCCCCACTGCTGTCCCCCCCCCACCGTCCCCATGGTTGCCCCACTGATGTCTATTTGATGGGTCCTCTTCAGTGCCTTTTTTTTTTTTTTTTTTTCCCATGAATCTTAACATGGCACTAGAGTACGCTGCTAAATGCCGCCATATACATGGAATGAATAGAAACGTTGGGAATTAGAGAGCTGCATTCACTGTACTAAAAAAAATAAAAAAAAAAAGACAAGCTGTATGTATCCCAGTGCGGCGTTCTTACAGTTCTGTGCTCGGGCCGTTAAACTTTTTAGCAGAATGGAAACAATGAAAGATGTTCCAGGCTTGTCGCTGACCATTAAAAACACCCAAAACCTTTAAAAATCAATGTGAAAACTGCGCGCCGTTTCTAAACGCAGAGACCCTCAGATGGTCGCTGATCTGTGGGGGTTTATCTACACGGCTTCTGTCTGACCTTCTCTCTGTACCCGGCCAAGAAAAAGGCGTCTCAAGTTTAATGAACCCGAAAAAGCGCGCTGCCAGTCTGTGCGAAGCTTAAAACCGACGTCACTCATTGGCTGACCTGGGCTTGCGATACACCATGGTTTGCTAGGATATTGCTTTATCTGTACCCCTTGGAGTGCAAGCTCCTGGGTCCATCCCTTCTGTCACAGTTGCTCTCGTGCTTGTTACCCTTCCTGTGCATTTAATACTCGCCCTGCTGCTTCATGTGGGCCCTTTATTCTTTTTAAAGGAGTGCAAGCTCCTAGGTTCAATCCCCCCCCCCCCCCCCCTGGTCACCCTCACTTACCCTGACAGGTTAGTTTGTCTTGAGTTTAGTGAGCCCTCTGGCTTCAGTGTTTGCTGATGGGAGATCCCTGACTTTTCCGTTGAAAGTGCAGCTGAATAGACAACTGGTGTTTTGTGTTTTTTATTTTTTTTGGGGGGTTTTTGTTTGACCTCTGCGTTTTTTTTTTTGTTTTTTTTTTTGCGCTATAACAAAAAAACATAATAATAAAAAAAAAAAATGTGTATATTATTATCATTATCATTATCATTATCTTTTGTTTTGGAGGGGGATTTTATTGCTGTCTGTGTCCCCATTAGGGAGATTCACCCTCTATATTTGTCCTGGAGATCATTATTACCAAGAGTGCAAGAAAACCCCAAATGCTGGGTTGTCACCAGAACAGGAAAAAGAGGGGAATATGTTCCAATGGGTACACTAGTCCTAAGTTACAGCCAGGGATTCCCTCAATTCCTGTTGTGGCTGTAGTACAGGAAGTGAAAGGGAATCTCTCCGGTGGGACACAGCCAAAAAAAGAAGACAGGGGTTACTCTGCCCAAAATAGAGGGACAAAAAAGTTTTGGCTTTAATTCAACATTAAATTTACTTTTGTCTTTTATACTTGTAAAATGTTTTTTTTAATAATTTTTTTTTTTTTTATTATTATTGGAGGCAAATCCGAGTTGAATGTTTTACTAATTTTGTAATCAATGCATTTCCTAAACGTCATTTAGTTTAAAAGGATTGATGAATATTACAATGTGTCGCATCCTATAGAAGTGTTTTCAACACCCGACCTCAATATTTACTAACGCTGCAGTGTTGTCCAGTCTTGTGTACGGGTAGGATGGTTTTTGGATGATGCTTTTTGTTTTCTAAACCTCTGTGTGTCAGACAATTGCCATTTTTTTTTTTTATTATTATTTATTTATTTTTGTTTTATTAATAATAATTTTATTTATTTTTTTTTAAATAAAATGTTTACAACTTTTTTTATGTTGTAGCATCACAGTGTTAATCTCTTGCAGGCATTTCCTGTCTGCATGTACTCCAGCAATGGCTAAATGGCTTATTAATAATAATAATATTTTTTTAATATATATATATATATATATATATATATATATATATAATATATATATATATATATATATATATATATATATATATATATATATATATATATATATATATATATATATATATTATATATATATATATATATATATATATATTTTTTTATTTTTTTTTTTTTTTTTTTTTCTTCAGGGTGGGTTTCCATAATTTGCATGGCAAAAAGTGCTCCAGCAGATTCCTGCAGCTGGACACACAGGTGGATGCGGCTGCTGATCCTGTACAAAGCAATGATGGGCTGACAGTGGCTGTTCACATCCACCTGTACATCTGGCTGTAGTAATCCAGTGGCTTTTAACACACACACACACACACACACACACACACACACACACACTATATTACCAAGTATTGGTACGCCTGCCTTTACACACACATAAACATTAACCACTTGCTTACCGGGCACCTAGACCCCCCCCCCAGCGGCGCGCTCGCGACCCAGTCGGGAGCTCTGTGACCCCGGCCGCGGGACCAGCGGACCCGATCGCCGCTGGTGTCCCGCGATCGGGTCACGGAGCTGAAGAACGGGAGAGGTCTGTGTAAACAAACCTCTCCCCGCGCTTCCTACACTGCCTGTCATTGATCGGCTGTTCCCTGTCATCGGGAAAGCCGATCAATGACGTCAGACGTCAGCCACGCCCCCTAATGTAAAAAAACACACGTCACACCATAACCCCTCCCCTCCCCCTAGTGGTTAACTCTTTCACTGCCAGTGTCATTTATACAGGAATCAATGCACTTAAATAGCATTGATCGCTGTATAAATGACAATGGTCCCAAAAATATCCGATGTGTCCGCCATAATGTCGCAGTCACAATAAAAATCGCTGATCGCCGCCATTACTAGTAAAAAAAAATAAAAATATTAATAAAAATGCTATAAAACTATCCCCTATTTTGTAAACGCTATAACTTTAGCGCAAACCAATCACTAATTGCGATTTAGTTTTTTTACCAAAAATATGTAGAAGAATACGTATCGGCCTAAACTGAGGAAAAAAAGTTTTTTTTTTATATATTTTTTTGGGGATATTTATTATAGCAAAAAGTAAAAAATGCACTTTTTTCAAAATTGTTGCTCTATTTTTGTTTATAGCGCAAAAAATAAAAACCGCAGGGCGATCAAATACCACCAAAAAGCTCCATTTGTGGGGAAAAAAGGACGCCAATTTTGTTTGGGAGCCGCGTCGCACGACCGCGCAATTGTCAGTTAAAGCGACGCAGTGCCGAATCGCAAAAAGGGTCCTGGTCCTTTGGCTGCCAATTGGTCCGGGGCTGAAGTGGTTAAACAAATTAAAGACCGAATAAAAAATAAAAATTTTGCAAACGGGTAATTTTTTCTCCTGCATTGATGTACGCTGATGAGATGGCACTGATGGGCACCGTTAGGCTGCATTGGTGGGCACTGATGGGTGGCACCACTGGTGGGCATTGATAGGTTGCACTGATGTACTATTGGGCACTGATTGATGGGTACTGTGGGCACATATGAGGCAGCTTTGCCTCTCCCTTCTCGGGACCGATGTCCCTTCAACAGGAGTCGGTGATCAGCTTTTTTTTTTTTTTTTTTTTCCCTCATGCTGTCGGCGTGAGAAAAAAAAAAAGATTACGATCCTCTGTTTACATCACGTGATCAGCTGTCCACGTGGTAAGGGGTCGGGATCGGCCCCTTACTCCGATCGGTGATCACAACTGCAGGGCGCGGCCAGCTTGCAAAGGGGAGGACATCTATTGACGCCCAACCCGGCAAAGCAGATCCGCGCTGTAGCCGTCATCTGGCTATAGTGCGGCTCTGAAGGAGTTAATGGCATCCCAGTCTTAGTTCGGAGGGTTCAATATTGAGTTGGCCCACCCTTTGCAGCTATAACAGCTTCAACTCTTCTGGGAAGGCCGTCCACAAGGTTTAGGAGTGTGTCTATGGGAATGTTTGACCATTCTTCCAGAAGAGCATTTGTGAGGTCAGGCACTGATGTTGGATGAGAAGGCCTGGCTCACAGTCTCCACTCTAATTCACCCCAAAGGTATTCTATCGGGTTGAGGTCAGGACTCTGTGCAGGCCAGTCAAGTTCCTCCACCCCAAACTCGCTCATCCATGTCTTTATGGACCTTGCTTTGTACACTGGTGGGCAGTCATGTTGGAACAGGAAGGGACCATCCCCCAAACTGTTCCCACAAAGTTGGGGCATGAAATTGTCCAAATAGTCTTGGTATGCTGACGCCTTGAGAGTTCCCTTCACTGGAACTAAGGGGCCAACCCAACCCCTGAAAAACAACCCCCCACACCATAATCCCTCTTCCACCAAATATTCTCTCTCTCTCTCTCTCTCTCTCTCTCTCTCTCTCTCTCTCTCTCTCTCTCTCTCTCTCTCTCTCTCTCTCTCTCTCTCGACCTGGGTGTAAATATATAAAGTCAGACGGTAGAAGAGGCACCCATAGATGGATTTATTATGCAGTGAAAAGCAATGTGGTGTTTATTTATTTATTTTTTTACACATGACGTGTTTCGTGGTGAATGGTCACTTCCTCAGGGCTTACTCACACTGTGCAAAGTTGATCAGGACCTGTGTGTAGTGGGTGGAGCCTGCTTTGCCCCTCCCACAGCTCGGCTCTCTGCACAGGCAATATACAGCATAGTGATGATGTCGCTGCTACTGTTTTACAAGGTGATGTCTGGGTTTGCAAAGGCATTTGGTGCTCACAACATGGACTTGTATTCTTTGTGGCTATTGAGGAATAAATTGAAGGCCTGGTTCATAACCGTGCATTTTCAGTTTTGCAGAAATGCACTACAGTCCATTTAACATGGTTTCCTATGGGTTACGTTCACATCTGTTTGTGTTGTTGTTGTTATGGTGTGTGTGTGTGTGTGTGTGTGTGTGTGTTTTTATTTTTATTTTTTGACAAGAGTTGGACTTTTCTTTCTTTTTTGGTTCTTTTAGCCTCAATAGAAATGCATCAAAAACCTAGTGCATGTGTTTGTGTTTTGTTGTGTTTGTGTTGTGTTTGTGTTTTTGTTGTGTTTTTTGTTTCGTTGTGTTTTTTTTTTTTTTTTTTTTTTTTTTTTTTTTTTTTTTTTTTTTTTTTTTCGTTTTCGTCACACCCCCCTCAAAAAAAAACACACCAAAAATGCAAAACGCACTGGGAACGCCTGAATAGGTGTGAACCAGGCCTAAAGTGGTGTTAAACCCAAAACTAAAAAATGTGTTCCGTTTCTATTTATTACAGGTACTTGTATGGCGCCATCCATTTATGTAGAGCTTTACATGTATATTGTACATTCACATCAGTCCCCGCCCTCAAGGAGCTTACAGTCTAATAAATATCTCTAACTCGACATTCATACACCTACTGAAGCCAGTTGCGGCAGGTCGGCTCTATTGCACGAAACGACATACCTGTACATCATTTTATATATATATATATATATATAATATATATATATATATATATATATATATATATATATATATATATATATATATATATATATATATATATATTTTTATTATTATTTTTATTTTCATTTGGCTTGTTTATAGCATCAAAAATATTGGGTGTTTTTTTTTGTTGGTTTTTTATTGGTTAAAAAAATTGCAGAGGTCATCAAAATGCCACCTAAAAAGGCTCTATTTGTGTGGGGGGGGGAAGGACATCAATTTTTATGTGTACAACATCGCACGATCGCGCAATTGTCAGTTAAAGTAACGCAGTGCCTAATCGCAAAAAAATGGCCTGGTCGTGAAAGGGAGGGGTAAATCTTCTGGAGGTCAAGTGGTTAATCTGCCGGAAACCATTGAGTATAGCGGAGGGATTGGGTGTCCCACCCGGAACTGTCTGATGGTTGTAACTCTTGAAAACAGAAGAGTTGCCGCGTCTCCACCCAATGAGGTCATTGCTCTCAGATTTCTATTGGTGGAGACAGTTTTTTTACGTTTTGTGTGTGTTCGGTTTTTATTTTTTTCAGCCAAACGTCTTGTTGATCCTGTTTGGAATTTCTTTTAGAACATGCTGCTTATCTGTGACCGGCTTTACCATGTCTGTGAATAGAACTGTGTGTTACGTCTAGTCTGATCTAATAAGGACGTTGTGTAACGCTTCCTATTCTTCCCGGTCAGGACACACTACATAATCCCATCTAAGGGGACACATGATGGTGAATGGAGATGTCGTGGTGTGTTCTTCCCTCGCTCTCCATACATGAAAAGCACACACTGATCTTCTGTAGGGAAATCTGATGTGGTGTTAAAGCGACCCAAGCAGAGCGAGCAGACTGCTGCGAGGTGCATGAACTACTTTGCTGCAAATGGGGCATATAGGGCACCTCATTGAAATGAATGGGCTGTCTTAAGTGGGGAAACGTGCCCATATGCCATGCCTGGTGTTTACAATCATAGTGAAATTGGGGACTTAATGCACTTTCATGTAGCCTTCCTTCCTTTTCTTCCTCCTTCTACAGTTTCTGATGTCGGAGAGGGGGAGACACAATGGTGGAAGTTCCTCTCTGTGCTGTGCATCCGATGCAACTGGTTGAATCTGTCCTGGGCTTCCCGGTGGGAGGGGAGAGCCCGTTTAAAGGTGGCGGAGAAGACCCCCTTTTGGCGCTTGTAAAAGAGATCGAGGTGGTTTTGATCTCTTTTACATAATAGAATTGCTGGCTGTACAAAAACAGTGGCACTTTTGGGAAAGATGTGGTGGCATTGGTAAAAAAACATATAAAACCATGATATTATAAATAAAATTTGTCCTTTTTAAAAAGTCCATATTGGAAAGTTCATATCCAAGCAGCCCCCTGGAGCGAAGCGTTTGAACTCTGTGGGTGAAGATGAGCACAAGAGGGGCGCCAGACTAAGTGCAGCATTAAAAGTAAGCTTTAAAGATTAAAAAACAAATTGCTACATTTTTCCATCGTGTGAGTTGCCAGACATTTGTTTGTAATGAGGCTGGGTACATCGATCTTCTCCAATGCGTCCTATGGCCACTGTGGATCCAAGTGCAGGCTGTATGCTACATTCTACCATCTTGAGTTGACAATTTGTTTTTTTAATCATTTAAAGCTTACTTTTAGTGCTGCACTAAAGCCTCGTATACCCTGTCAGATTTTCCGCAGACAAAATGTCAGACTTTTGTCCGAAGGGTGTTGGCCATGAACTTGTCTTGCACACAATTGTTGGCCAACAAACGCAAACCTAGTGACGTACTACATGGATTTTTCAGCTCTTTAGCGTCACCCTTTGGGCACCTTCTGCCAATGTGGCGTTTGGTGACCATTGATTGCGAGAATGCGTGTTTGTACATTTTGTCTGACAGACTAGTGTACACACGATCGAGAAATTCTTTCTTCTTCTTTCTTTCTTCTTTCTTCTTTCTTCTTTCTTCTTTCTTCTTTCTTCCTTCTTTCTTCTTTCTTCTTTCTTCTTTCTTCTTTCTTCTTTCTTCTTTCTTCTTTCTTCTTTCTTCTTTCTTCTTTCTTCTTTCTTCTTTCTTCTTTCTTCTTTCTTCTTTCCTATGCATAGCATTAAGACTGGTCTAGCAGCTCAGTGGAGCCTGTGGGAGCGGAGGATCGGTAAATTGATATTTTCATACTCCCAGACCTAAAGGAGCAGTTACCCGTGCAGTTGCAAGGAAGAATTTTCAAATTTCCTTTTAGAAAGTATCCACAATATGAGTACAAAAGCCTGTCCCCTGCCAGCAAGCTGCACAGAAGAATGCTTTGCTCTCTGTGTAGAAGCAGCGGTCTCTCTGCAGTGGCCTCACACACCCCCTTGCTGAGTGAGACTAATATCTCTGCAAATCGGTAAAGCTCCTGCTCTTTGCTGGTTGGAAAGCTCCAGTGCTGACTCAGCGGTAGGGGGATGTTTGGTGTTTTTGCCACTGCAGAGTAGAGCTGCACAATTAATTTTTAAAAAAAAATCGTGATCTCGATTCAACCCCCCCCCCTGACATCTCTATTGCAGAGTTAACAGATTCTTTGATATAAGAAGTTGAGAGACTTATCTGCTCACTCAGCTGTCAAAAGAAAACATCAAGGCAGTCTGCCAAGTTTTCTTAAAGCGGTAGTAAACCCGCTGACATATTTTTTAATTTTTATACACCTGTAAGGGAAAAGGCATAATGAGCTAGTATGCACCGCATACTAGCTCATTATGAAATACTTACCTTAGAACGAGGCGTCGGTAACTCACCTGGTCCACGCCGAGGTCGCTGACATGTTGCCTCGGCGTGTCTTCCGGGTATCGCGGCTCCAGCGCTGTGAGTGGCTGGAGCCGCAATGTCGTCACTCCCGCGCATGCGCACGGGAGACTTCATCCCGGCAGGGTTCGGATTCTGCCGGCCTTTCGGCCGAGAATCCCCCCGTGCGCATGCGCCGCTGCAGTCAGCGGCGCATTGCACGGGGAATATCTCCTAAACCGTACAGGTTTAGGAGATATTTTTTTTACCTGCAGGTAAGCCTCATTATAGGCTTACCTGTAGGTGAAAGTGCAAAAATCGACTTTACTTCCACTTTAAACATGTCCTGTCTGTCTGTCTGTGTTTTTTTTTTTTTTTTTTTTTTTTCTTTTGTGATCCGATGGTGCCACCATTGATTTTCGCAATTCGGCCGACCAAGCCTTCAATTTAACCTCATGTTGCTACAGAGAAAATTTCTTGGCCGGGAATCTTCTTCTTTTCTCTCCGTAAATTTTCTTATTACATTTCTCGCACGATTCTCCCATCATTGATTAGAAAATCGTTATTTTTTTTCCAAAAATTTCCAACATGTCCGATTCCTCAAATTTGATTTCTGCACGAAAATTGGCTGTTGCTAATGGTGCGAAATTCATACGAAAATTTTCAGGTACGATTTTTGAAAGAAAATTCTTTCGAAATTCGAACCGTGTATGGCCGGCACTAGACATTGCTTGCTTCGATGCTCCTGAAATGTACTTGGCTGATTCTGAGAGCTCAGATGGTCTTGAAAAGTAAGGGTCCCCCCCCCCCCCTTTAGGCCCCTTTCACACTGGGGCGGTTTTCAGGCGGTACATCGCTAAAAATAGCGCCTGTACACCGCCTGAAAAAACACGGCCCCATTCACTCCTGTGTGAAAGCCGTCCTACCCATTGATTTCAATGGGACACCGCGGTAATACAGCCGCAAAGCGACGCTACGGCAGCGCTTTGTGGGGAATTTTAACCCTTTTTTTTTCGGCCGCTCGCGGGGGGTAAAACCGTCCCGCAAGCGGCCGAATACCGCGGCTAAAGCTACGGTAAAGCAGCGCTAAATATAGCGCTGCTCTACCGTCACCGCGGCTCCCGCCCCAGTGTGAAAGGGGCCTTAATGCCAGGGCAGAGGATGAGGTCCAACCAGCGTATCTTGTACAGCACTTGACGACAAGCTATGGGTTGGCTCCCATGGCACTACAAGTACCAGCATTGTGTTGGCTGGTAGGATTTTAGGAAACCTGCGGCTTCCTAGCAGCTGGCATAGCAGCTCTTGATCTGCTGCTTCATTAACAGATTAGAGATCTCCCTCTCCCAACATTTAGGTCAGTAGGTTTAAAGCCAGGCTAAGGGCGAGGCAGTGCCCGTCTTGTGTGGCAATCCCCCCTTTTTTTTTTTTTTTTTTATGCCCCCAGCTGACGGGGGATCTCTAGATATAGAATCGATCACCTCCATCGACCCGGCAAATGGAATGCATTTGAGCAAACAAGGCCGCTTGCGCCTTTTCAGTAGCTGCATGGCTTTAATTCTATTCTGTGATCCCAGCACATTACTAACAGGGCTGTGAGTCACCGCTGCTTTTCTGGGCTTGGAAAAGCTGTGGAAGGCGCTGTGAGTAGGAGACGTTTGTGTGGAATCCAGTAATGATGTCACTTTTAATAAAAACAATATCTTAAGAGATCTGCGTTACAAGAATAGATGGAAAGCTAATCCGTCAGGGTAATAAGGGGCCCATAGTCTTTGCATGTGTGGGGGCGGCGGTTGGTGTTGTGTGGTTTTATATTTCATTTTTTTTTATTTTAATTTTTTCTCTTACGTACACCTTCATGTTAAAGGGAACCTTTTTTCAAGTTGACATGAATAGAATCCAGACAATAGACGGCAACAATAACATTATTCAGGAAAACAAAAGATCCACCTTCTAGCATTTAAAAAGTCATCTTGGCATTTCTGTCAATGAGTTTGCCTAGGCCAGTGATGGCCAACCTGGGCACCCCAGATGTTTTGGAACTAAATTTCCCATGATGCTCTGCAGTGCAGTGGAGCATCATGGGAAATGTAGTTCCAAAACATCTGGGGTGTCGAGGTTCGCCATCACTGGCCTAGACTGACATGGTGTCCTCAGACTGCTGAGCCTAGGCAAAGTGACCAACTGGAGCAGCCTGACAACACTATCTCAGCCTAGGCATATTCACCGACTGGAGCAGTCCGACACCTTCCCAGCCTAGGCATAGTCACCAACTGGAGCAGTCCGACACCTTCTGAGCCTAGGCATAGTCACCGACTGGAGCAGTCCGACACCTTCCCAGCCTAGGCATAGTCACTGACTAGAGCAGTCCGACACCTTCTCAGCCTAAGCATAGTCACCAACTGGAGCAGTCCAACGACACCTGAGCCTAGGCAAAGTTGCCAACTGGAGCAGTCCGACACCTTCTGAGCCTAGGCAATGTCTTGTGTTGTCGGACTAACGTACTAACAGTCCTCAGACTTCTCAGCCTAGGCATAGTCACCGACTGGAGCAGTCCGACACCTTCTCAGCCTAGGCATAGTCACCGACTGGAGCAGTCCGACACCTTCTCAGCCTAGGCATAGTCACCAACTGGAGCAGTCCAACGACACCTTCTCAGCCTAGGCAAAGTCGCCAACTGGAGCAGTCCAACGACACCTTCTGAGCCTAGGCAAACTCACCGACTGGAGCAGCCTGACAACACTATCTCAGCCTAGGCATATTCACCGACTGGAGCAGTCCAACGACACCTTCTCAGCCTAGGCAAAGTCGCCAACTGGAGCAGTCCAGCGACACCTTCTGAGCCTAGGCAAAGTCACCGACTGGAGCAGTCCAACGACACCTTCTGAGCCTAGGCAAAGTCGCCAACTGGAGCAGCCTGACAACATTATCTCAGCCTAGGCATATTCACCGGCTGGAGCAATCCAACACCTTCTCAGCCTAGGCAATGTCTTGTGTTTTGGGACTGACGTACTAAGGAGTTAATCCTGGGCATTGTGTTAAAAGGCTGATAGAAGTCGCAACTTTAACCACTGTATCCATGGATATACATCACCTAGATTGAAATGTGTTTAGGCGCCATGATATCGGTATTAAACCCTCAAAGCAAACATTATTATTTTTTTTTTATTTGGAGTTTCTTTCTTCTATTTTTATCTTGTGATCCAGCCAGTAAGTTTGCTGTGTTTTCACAAGTTCGCCATCAGAATGTATCGGTTTACAGGGATGGGATAAACCATTTACCACTGACAGGGGGTGCTTATAATGTACTGCTTTTATTTTTCATGTAAAACCTTTTATCCCAAAAGGTTTGCTGCAACTTATTATAAAGTTTGAAATTTGCTAGTACTTCTAACATGTCCCCACCCCCCCCCCCCCCCAGACTGACAATGCTCCTGTCCAATGGTACCCCCTGTTACTACTTTATCCAGAGTGGAATGATAAAAAAAAAAAAAAAAAAAAAAAAAAAACAGGGGTGGGCCTAAAAAAGCAAAAACAAATGCAGCCACCCCATCAAATAATATGAAATTTTGGGGTTTATTACTACTTTAACATTTTTGGTACTATTTTAGTTAGTATGTTGAGTAGCTCACAGGACATATTGGAGACGTTGGTCATCCTTTCGGCCTCTCGGCGCCACTCTCGGCCTCTCGGCGCCGCTCTCGGGCTCTCCCTGCCTCTCGGCGCCGCTCTCGGGCTCTCCCTGCCTCTCGGCGCCGCTCTCGGGCTCTCCCTGCCTCTCGGCGCCGCTCTCGGGCTCTCCCTGCCTCTCGGCGCCGCTCTCGGGCTCTCCCTGCCTCTCGGGCTCCTGTGGCGGCTCCCGGCTCTGTGTCCAAAGTGGTTTCAGAGTGTTCCCCGAGTGGAATCCGGCCACATCGAATATCTGAGACTGGGCAGTGATGTGAAAAAGCCAAAGCATGTAGAGGCCCAGGAGGGGAGCGCAGGCATTTGCCCTTTTTTTCCTTTTATTTTTTCTTCTATTTTGGTTTTATTGTGTTTTTTTGTAAAATCGAGTCTGAACAGTCCCGGGATCGGAGCTGTAAAAGTCACAGCTGACCCCTCGGGCCATGTGCGAGTTTTCTGACTTTACCAGGAAGTATGATGAACGGTTTTAGGTGATGAATCTTTGGCAGGTCCACCTTAAATGCTCTTTGGATTCCGCCGAGATCCGGATTCTGCTAGCGCTGTCAGACAAGTGTTAGTTGTCTTCCCCACTTTACAGAATAACTCCACTTTTGTTGAGGAAAAACACTTTCCCCTCTGGGTGATCGAAGTACATTGCAGGGATTTTAACAAACTATGTTGCAGATTCCGAGACCTTTTGTTCTTCTGAAGAAATCCCAGTGTGTTCCTCTGTGCCGAGTGAGTCTAATGGGAGTGATTTCATAATTGTCAATCGGCTGTTGCAGAATCGGGGATCTAATGAGGAAAGTGTCAGGGGCTGCATCCTTTTTAGATGTCATTTCCTATTGGGAGTATCTCACCAAAAATGATCTTGGTGCAGACTCCTGGGGGGGGCAGTGAGCCAATCACATAAGCAGGAAGGAAATTATGTTTCTGGGGGGTGTTTTGTATACCATCTGTGTAAGATGCAGGTGAAACAATAGTTTTCTGTGTGTCCTATTGAAACTGCAAGGAGGTGCACTGTGCAAACATTTTATTGCAACGCACCGTACAGGAGCTCATCCTGCTGTTGTGCAGTGTCATTTTTGTGCACTTCAAATAAAGTTTCTCCAAAAAATAAAAAATAAAAGGTTGGGAGGGGGGGAAACATGTGTGATATTCTGAATCGCGCCCCATACTGCCCCTACCTCAGTGGAACAGGCAGCTGCCATAGAGGTAAACCACTGTAGGTTAACACTCTACCAGCGGTTTAATCGGTGTGTATTCATCCTTGGTAACAGCATCTTGCTGCACGTGCCACTCCTGGCCTCTAGATGGGGTTCTCCTAGCACTCTGGGCTCTCTCTCAGGGGTGATGGTATAGAAGTGGCAGCATTGTTTCCTTTTTAGTGAGTACAGCTGCTGTAACAAACTACAATTCCCATCATGCTATGGGAATTGTAGCAACAATGGGCATGAATGAGAATGACAAAAGCAGGCCAGGCTGCAATTCTCACCTATAATCTGGAGCTGTCTCCCAACTCACTTTTTTACCAAATGATGCCCTTTAGTCTTTCTATGCATTGATGGATGTCATCAACCGTCCCCCCATGTATAGCGAGCCTCCATGGTCTCTCGCTCTCGCTCTTTTGCTCGCTCCTTTTTTTTTTTTTTTTTTTTTTTTCTTTTTTTTTTTCTTTCGCTCTCTTTCGCTCTCTTCTCTCTTTCGCTCTCTTCTCTCTTTCGCTCTCTTCTCTCTTTCGCTCTCTTCTCTCTTTCGCTCTCTTCTCTCTTTCGCTCTCTTCTCTCTTTCGCTCTCTTCTCTCTTTCGCTCTCTTCTCTCTTTCGCTCTCTTCTCTCTTTCGCTCTCTTCTCTCTTTCGCTCTCTTCTCTCTTTCGCTCTCTTCTCTCTTTCGCTCTCTTCTCTCTTTCGCTCTCTTCTCTCTTTCGCTCTCTTCTCTCTTTCGCTCTCTTCTCTCTTTCGCTCTCTTCTCTCTTTCGCTCTCTCTCTCTCTTTCGCTCTCTCTCTCTCTTTTCGCTCTCTTTCTCTCTTTCGCTCTCTCTCTCCTCTCTTTCGCTCTCTCTTCTCTCTTTCGCTCGCTCTTTCGCTCGCTCTCCTCTCTTCTCTTCTCTCTTTCGCTCGCTCGCTCTCTTCTCTTCTCTCTTTCGCTCGCTCGCTCTCTTCTCTTCTCTCTTTCGCTCGCTCGCTCGCTCTTCTCTCTCTTCTCTCTTTCTCGCTCGCTCGCTCGCTCGCTCTCTTCTCTTCTCTCTTTCGCTCGCTCGCTCTCTTCTCTTCTCTCTTTCGCTCGCTCGCTCTCTTCTCTTCTCTCTTTCGCTCGCTCGCTCTCTTCTCTTCTCTCTTTCGCTCGCTCGCTCTCTTCTCTTCTCTCTTTCGCTCGCTCTCTTTTTTTTTTTTTTTTTTTTTCTTTCTTCTCCACCACCACTCTGTGGGAACCAAATGCCTTTGCAATCCCAGATATTACCTTGTAAATATAGCAGTGACATCACTGTGTATGTGGGAGGGGCCCAGCAGGCTCCACCCACTAGACTGCCTGCAGAAAACTACAGGAGGGGCCGGAGACGAGGCCAGTCACCCTGCACAAAGAGAGCGCAGAGGGGTGTGAGGGGCCCAGCAGGCTCCACCCACTACAGGAGGGGCGGAGACATGGAGAGGGAGAGCAGGCTCCACCCACCACAGAAAAGTACAGGAGGGGGCGGAGACAAGACTAGTCATCCTGCACAAAGGGAGAAAGCAGCAGTGAGCGGTCTTTATTATAGGAAGGATTACTGCTCAGATCTGGAAGAAATACACAAAGCTTACCGAGATTCAAGAATCATGATGATGATGATGAATGGGTTTAGATGATATTTACTTATCCTGAAGATCGGCTTTAATTAAAGAAAACTGCCCAGAGTTGAAGCCTGTGGATCAATATGACCAGCAGGGAGTTTGGCATTTCCTGGAGGAGAACTGATCATTGCATGTCCTATATAATGAAGAGGATGTGTAGTGCTGAGCCGAGTGATCTGACGTGTGGGTGTGACCTTGTTTGTGTATTTAGATGGCCTTTTTTTTTTTTTTTTTTTGACTCTCTTCCCATGATTTTCCTGTGGCCTCCAGCGATTTCTCTGGGAAAATCACTTGCGTGCTGAAATTAATATTACTGTATTAGTGGTTACTTAGCAACCGGTGGCAACTGCGCATCATGAATAGTGATTAAATGTTCCATCTCCTGACAGTCTGCAATTGATTATCCAAAGTTGAATGAATGTGCGCTATGAGCATTGGCGGTCATTGTGATCCGTACATGGCTTAGACCTAAACGGTTTAATGTATGGGGGGTCAGAGGTGTGTGTGTGGGGGGGGGGGGGGGGGGGGGGGGGGGGGGGGGGGGGGGGGGGGGGGGGGGGGGGGGGGGGGTGTTGTGGCATCTGCTGTAAATCTTCATCTTTTTTTTTTTTTTTTTTCCCTTTCCCTCGTGTCCCGAGCTGCAGCATAAAAATAGATCAAAGCTGATAAAAATCATAACCGGAGGATCTCTGGGCAGAAATCTTCAAAGGAGGATTAAAGGCCGGGATATTTTATATATGTAGTTGCATTGTTCCAGCTTGAACCAACTATGTGTAGATCAGTGTTTCTCAATGCCAGTCCTCAAGGCGCCACCAACAGGCCATGTTTTCAGGAATTCCCTCAGATGAAACAGCTGTGGTAATTACTAAGGCAGTGAAACTGATCAAATCACCTGTGCAAAATAATGAAAAGCCTGAAAACATGACCTGTTGGGACCGGAGTTGAGAAACACTGCATACCTGCGGGATCCCTCTAGAACAGGGGTCTCCAAACTCTCTGAACAAGGGGCCAGTTTACTGTGGTTCAGACTTTCGGGGGGCTGGACTGTGCCCAGTGGGGGTAAACCATGTCCCATCTTTTTGGTATTGGGGGAAGGAATGGTGAACCATCATTAGGTGTCGGTGGGAGAAAGGGCACCCCGTCGTTAGGAGCAACAATGCTGCAAGGACCGCAGTTTGGAGACCATTGCGCTCTAGAAGATGAAACCGCTACCCCAGTAATCGTTGGGTGGTGGAAGCAAGGGCACCCTGTCTTTGGAAGCAAGGGCGCCCCTTTGATGGGAGCTAGGGCGCCCCGTCGTTGGGAGCTAGGGCGCCCCGTCGGTGGGAGCTAGGGCGCCCCGTCGTTGGGTGTCGGTGGGAGCTAGGGCGCCCCGTCGTTGGGTGTCGGTGGGAGCTAGGGCGCCCCGTCGTTGGGTGTCGGTGGGAGCTAGGGCGCCCCGTCGTTGGGTGTCGGTGGGAGCAAGGGCACCCCGTCGTTGGGAGCAACAATGCTGCAAGGACCGCAGTTTGGAGACCATTGCTCTCTAGAAGATGAAACCGCTACCCCAGTAATCGTTGGGTGGTGGAAGCAAGGGCACCCTGTCTTTGGAAGCAAGGGCGCCCCTTTGATGGGAGCTAGGGCGCCCCGTCGTTGGGTGTCGGTGGGAGCTAGGGCGCCCCGTCGTTGGGTGTCGGTGGGAGCTAGGGCGCCCCGTCGTTGGGTGTCGGTGGGAGCTAGGGCGCCCCGTCGTTGGGTGTCGGTGGGAGCTAGGGCGCCCCGTCGTTGGGTGTCGGTGGGAGCTAGGGCGCCCCGTCGTTGGGTGTCGGTGGGAGCTAGGGCGCCCCGTCGTCGAGAGCTAGGGCACTTCGTCGTTGGGTGGTGGAAGCAAGGGCACCCCGTCGTTGGGTGGTGGAAGCAAGGGCACCCCGTCGTTGGGTGGTGGAAGCAAGGGCACCCCGTCGTTGGGTGGTGGAAGCAAGGGCACCCCGTCGTTGGGAGCAACAATGCCGCAAGGACCGCAGTTTGGAGACCATTGCTCTCTAGAAGATGAAAATCACTGAAGTAGACACCGCTACCCCAGTAATCTGCACTGGCTTCTGGGTCCTGTGTTTTCCTGCTGAACTGAATTTGTGAACACAGAAGGTCAGCCGTTGGGCGCCATTTAGAGAATGCTTTTGTATTTTGCCAATAAATGCAAAGCATTCACTGATTGGACAGGGTGGAGAGGCAGCATGGTGACGTATACGCTCCCCATTGTCCAGTCAGGGAAATCCTGTGGCACGTGTTCTCTTTCTCTTGCTCACATAAGGAGGATCGGTTGGGGTGGGTAGTAAAACAACGACTTAGCCGAGCGTTTTTAGGCTCCGTTCACACCAGGCAGGTGCGACGCAGCACGCACACGTTTCCACGCATCGCGGGTAGGGCAGCACATTCACTTCAGCGGGCTGCCCTATGTGCGGAAATTGTGCAAAAGAAGTCCCTGACCCTTTTGCAAAATCATGCCGTACTGGAATTAACAATTGATGGCACTGCCATGCGTCTGCTAAAGGGCAGTGTTTCTGTGCATGTCAGGCAATTTTGCAAGTGTAAACGTGACCTTGCCACCCACCAAACGCAAGTGTAATCAAGGCCATAGTCTAGAATTTTAGATGTGCTTCTAAACCTGCTGCTCCTCTGAAGAGAGATCTGTGTTCGGCTCTTTTAAGAGGCAATTGACAAGCTGTTGGGAGGCGATTTGGAGGTTCTAAAAAAAAAAAAAAAAAAGACTCAACTTTGCATTTTGACTGCCACCAGTGCAAAATCAGGCTCACTTCTGCATAGGAACCAATCGGCTTCCAGGTTTTATTGCCAAAGCTTAATTGAACAAGCTAAAGACAGAAGCTGATTGGCTACCATGCACAGCTGCACCAGATTCTGAGTGCTCCAGCTTTACAAAATCTACCCCACTGTGTTTTTAAAAAGTGTATTTGTGTTTGTTTTTTTTTTTTTTTTTTTATATAGATGATGTATAAGGCCTCATGCACACGAGACGCAGTTAAACGCGCGTTCAGAGGCAGTTGGACACTTTTTTCAACTGCACCTGAACGCATGCAATGTTATCCTATGTGTCCATGTACACAGTCTAGTTTTTTCCCGTTTTTATGCAGTTGCGTTTAACCTCGTTTTTTTCCAGAAGCAAAAAAATGCGTTCAGACACTTTGCTTTTCTGCTTTTCAGACGCTAAACGCGGCTAAACGCAGGCACCTGCATTTAGCCGCGTTTGCATTTATAAGCCTTTTTAAAGGAACCCAATTTTTTGGAGCAGAAAACTCAGAAATATGATGGTAAACCATAAAAAATACTAGAAAAAAAAATGTTTAAAATGTCGTAATTAGTTTAGATAGTTCATAGAGCATATATACTCACTGGTGTATACATGTTTGTGAAATGCATATATGTTTGTGAAATATCCAACGGACATTCGCTGTGCCATCAACGGATGGGTCCAATATCGACGAGCTCGGATTCTGGACCTCTCATGCAAATTTGCGACGACATTGCTGCCGCATCAAGAGCGACATCAGGAGCATTTCCTGACATATATTTAATATGGGATCCATTTAAAAAAAAAAAAAAACACAGAAAGAGAGGCAAATGCAAGTGTACAACTGCTCTCTATGCTGCTGCTCACTCTGATCAAAATGGCAGAAATAGTTAATAATACATGCTTTCTGAGCTTGGGGAGGGTCTATATGATGTTATCTTTACAAATGCTTATAGACGCAAACGCGTCTAAACGCGGCATGAAAACACAGCAAAACGCGCGTTTTTAAACGCAGGTTTCTGCTTTTTAAAACACGCGTTCAGCAGAGTTTGCATCTGCGTCTCGTGTGCATGGGGCCTAAAGTGCAACTCCAGGCATTGCGCCATTAGTGGATTTAGCGCCACGTAGTGGATAAGGTGGAAGTAGCGCTGTGTATGTTGATCTCTCCTTTTGTATAAGACTCTCCCGGCAGCGAGTTGCAGAGGATGAGTCAGAAGGATGATGTGCGGTAAACATCGGCGTCATTCTAATCTGCGGCCGCGCTCTGCATTGAACCAGCAATGCCTCTTGGTTGGCTATCGTAATGATTTTTCAGCTATTGGGGAAAGTGACGGTGCTCTGGGCTTGTGGAAGAAAGCGTGACCTAGAATATGTGGGCCTGGCAGACTCCACTGACCTATTTCCTCTGGATAAGAAGAAAAAAAAATATTAAGGAAAATCCTGTCTGGCCACAATTTGTGTCTGGGGAGCCGAGATTCATTTAGTGCTGGAGGCTGAATGGAGTGCCGAGCGATAATTCCCCCGAAGCCGCTGCAGCTGGAATGAATGAGATCTCAGTAACTTGATGCATGTGAACCTTACAGCTTTATTTAGAGGTTTTGGAGGTTTTTACACCCTTCTTTTTATTTTTTTTTGCTGTAAATTCTGCAATTTTAACATGTTTTACAGTCTATACATATCTTGAATACAGAACCTGAAAGCAACCGCCTGCTCTTAATTTTGTCTAGTTTGCTTGGGGCCCTCGGCACCCCTTGACTAGTAAAAGCGCAACTTCACTCTCAATCAACAAACCATTTTTACATTTTATGCTGCTAAATAGGAAGGTATATTATATTATATTTACTCTTTTTTTCTTTCTTTCTTTCTTTCTTCTTTCTTTCTTTCTTTCTTTCTTTCTTTCTTTCTTTCTTTCTTTCTTTCTTTCTTCTCCTTTCTTCCTTCTTCCTCTTCTCTCTCCTCCTTCCTTCTTCCTCTTCTTCTCCTCCTTCCTTCTTCCTCTTCTTCTCCTCCTTCCTTCTTCCTCTTCTCCTCCTTCCTTCTTCCTCTTCTCCTCCTTCCTCCTTCCTCTTCTTCTCCTCCTTCTTCTCCTCCTTCCTTCTTCCTCTTCTCCTCCTTCCTTCTCCCTCTTCTCCTCCCTCCTCCCTCCTTCTCCTCCTTCCTCCTTCCTCTTCTCCTCCCTCCTTCTTCCTCTTCTCCTCCCTCCTTCTTCCTCTTCTCCTCCCTCCTTCTTCCTCTTCTCCTCCTTCCTTCTTCCTCTTCTCCTCCTTCCTTCTTCCTTCTCCTCCTCCTTCTTCCTTCTTCCTTCTTCTTCCTCCTCCTCCTTCTTCTTCCTCTTCTCCTCCTTCCTTCTTCCTCTTCTCCTCCTTCCTTCTTTCTTTTTTCTTTCTTTTTCTTTCAGTTTCTGATGTCAGAGAGGGGGAGACACAATGGTGGAAGTTCCTCTCTGTGCAGTGCATCCGATGCAACTGGTTGAATCTGTAGTGGGCTACCCGGTGGGAGGGGTAGAGCCCATTTATAGGCGGCGGAGGAGACCCCCTTTTTGGCGCTTGTGTAAAGGTTTTGATCACTTTTACATAATAGAATTGCTGGCTGTACAAAAACAGTGGCACTTTTGGAAAAGATGTAGTGGCATTGGTTAAACAACAAAAAAAAAACATATAAAACCATGATATTATAAATAAAATTGTCCTTAAAGTCCATATTGGAAAGTTCATATCCAAGCAGCACCCTGGAGCGAAGCGTTGAACTCTGTGGGTGAAGATGAGCACAAAAGGGGCGCCAGACTAAGTGCAGCATTAAAAGTAAGCTTTAATGATTAAAAAACAAATTGCTACATTTTACCATCATGTGAGTGCCAGACATTTGTTTGTAATGAGGCTGGGTACATCGAGCTTCTCCTATGGCCACTGTGGATCCAAGTGCCGGCTGTATGCTACATTCTACCATCTTGAGTTGACAATTTGTTTTTTAATCATTAAAGCTTACTTTTAGTGCTGCAGCCTTGTACACACTGTCGGATTTTTCCGGAGACAAAACGTCAGACTTTTGTCCGAAGGGCGTTGGCCATGAACTTGTCTTGCACACAATTGTCAGCCAACAAACACGAACGTAGTGACGTACTACGTGGATTTTTCAGCTCTTTAGCGCCACCCTTTGGGCACTTTCTGCTAATGTTGTATTTGAGCATTGATTCTGAGCATGCATGTTTGTACATTTTATCTGACTGACAGACTTGTGTACACATGATCGGAAAATCTGACAACAGACCGTTGTCTGCAGAAAATTTTATAAGCCTGCCATCCAACATTTTGTCTGTGGAAAATCCAACAGCAATTGTCCGATGGAGCATACAAATGGTCGGATTTTAGGCCAACAGTCTGTCATCACACAATTCCCGGCGGAAAATACGATTGCGTGTACGAGGCTTTAGTCTGGCGCCCCTCTTGTGCTTGACTTCTACCTTTTTTATAGGCAAGCCTATAAAGGAGGCTTACCTATAGGTACAGTAAACATCTTCTATACGTGCACCGTTTAGGAGATATTTACTTGTGAATGTGCCGGCGATGTCACCTTCAGAGCCCTATGCCATGAACGGCAGCTCCAGCGGGAATGATGTCATTGCTGATCGTCCAATCAAAAGGCCCGGAGCCCACCAACCCGTAAGGAAGACCGGGTGAAGATGGAAGCCCTGTCGGCGTGCTGCTGCAGTGCTTAGTTTTAAGGAAATTTTCACATAATGTGCTAGTATGTGATGCTCCGCCCAAAGTGTTGCGTCACAACCCACATGACGTCCTCCTGTGGATTTATTGCTATCACAATGGCAGGGCTATGGGCTCTGCATTGGCCATTATGACAAAGGGCTCTGACATGATGCAGCTTCTAATGCGCATTGTGAGAAGCTCAGTGTACAGTGAAATCTGAGTAAGACATTTTATTTAATTCCAGGAGAGGAGCCGATACAACTGTGCAAGACAGAAGGACAGAGCTTTAAAGAACTCCATGGGAAATAGGTTTATTTTCCCATGCAGTGGGGCTGTGCACACTGCATGAGTTAACTACTCGTTTTCGTCTAGGGCAGTGGTTCTCAATTCCTGTCCTCAGGACCCACTAACAGGTCAGGTTTGCAAGATAACTGAAATACTACAATCGCTGAGCAGCAAATTATATCACCTGTGATGCATTCTAGTCTGCATCTCCCCAAGGCAATACTTAAAATCTGGCCCGTTAGTGGGTCCCGGGGACGGGGCTTGAGAACCACTGGTCTAGGGGATTGCGGAGCCGAGATGTACTTGCCTAATCTTCCGACCATAAGGTTGGTCCTTGCCGCTCCTGCCCCCCCCCCCACTCCACCTGCTGGCGGTCTTGTGAATGGACTGTACTGACGTCATCATGCCCATAGACCGACACTGAACATGACAGCAGGAACAGTCCATTGCTGGACATGGGGGGGAGCGCTGTTTCCCGGAGGATGAATGGACCAGGCAAGTACAGCTTTCCCTTGCACCCCTAGACTAAACAAGCTGTTTTTCATGGAGTTCTGCTTTAAGAAAAATGAGGCGACAAGTCTGAGATGTTCTTTTAGCTATATCCCTCTGACTGCATCGCCCATTTTTCTTCAGGAATAATGTTTGCTTCGCTCGGGTTCTCCAGGCGACTGGCAACCCCTCCTCCAGCTTCTTTATATAGACGTAGGAGAGGAAAACCTCCTCTTTTCCGGAAGCAGTATTGGAAAAAATAATGAAAGATATTATACAATCGCACATCGCCGCTTCTCTGCTACTGTGGAAAACCTTCCCACATCTAGCCTTGCTTCAGTTTTAGGCTGATTCATGTGGAAGCCGGAGGGGGCCACAGACTATGACAGTGATGGCGAACCTTGACTCCCCAGATGTTTTGGAACTACATTTCCCATGATGCTCATGCACTCTGCAGTGTAGTGGAGCATCATGGGGAAATGTAGTTCCAAAACATCTGGGGTGCCAAAACATCTGGGGTGCCAAAACTGGAGAGTACAAAATCTTGTGCAGTTCTGCCTAGTAACCAATCGGCTTCCAGGTTTTATTGTCAAAGCTAAGCTGAAGTTTAGAAGTTGATTGGCTACCATGCACAGCTGCACCAGATTTTGCACTTTCCAGTTTTAGTAAATTTCGTGATGAGAACGTTGGATCTACATATCTTTTTTACTACACTTTGGTCCTTCTCTTTTTTACAGGAACATTCCACCCAAAATTAACATTTATGGCACAGATGGGGAGTGGGTTGAGTCGCAGTGGATTTAATGACCTAGAATAAGATCCAGTAATAGGTCAGTGGATAAACTTTGGCGTCAGTGTTGAGAAGCGCCCAGTACAAAAGTTGATGACTGTAATGTTGCATGGGATGTTTCCATCAATCCCTGGCCGCTGTTGGCAATGAAATAAGGATACTACCACTATGCTTCATCTCTGGTGGCCCTGTCTTATTGGAACATACTGGGGTGATATTTTCAAAGTAGGTCTTCAAAATTAGGAGAACCGCTTGGCCAGAGAACCCAGGGGTGACTTTATTATCTATGGATCAGCTGTGGCTGCCAAAAATGGTCTGCTTCGAATTCCTACCGCCTGCAGGTCAAGCTTTGATTCTCCGACACTGGAAGACAACCACATCAACAAGTGTCAAGGAATGGGTTGATTAACGTAATCATATTATCAGGATGTAGAAACGAATGGTGAGTCTTCAGGAACCTCACTCTAAGTTTATGGATATTTGGTTTACTTGGATTGGCTTTTCTGGCTCCGATGAACTTCAATCCTTCCTGTGGCAGTGGTCTCCAAACTGCAGCCCTGGGGGCCAGATTCGGCCCTTTGCTTTATCTGGCCCTTGGGGGACAATCCCCCCCCCCCCTGAGGCCGACGATGGTGTACTATCCCTTCCCACTGAGGCCGACGATGGTGTACTATTCCCTCCCACTGAGGCCGACGATGGTGTACTATTCCCTCCCACTGAGGCCGACGATGGTGTACTATTCCCTCCCACTGAGGCCGACGATGGTGTACTATTCCCTCCCACTGAGGCCGACGATGGTGTACTATTCCCTCCCACTGAGGCCGACGATGGTGTACTATTCCCTCCCACTGAGGCCGACGATGGTGTACTATTCCCTCCCACTGAGGCCGACGATGGTGTACTATTCCCTCCCACTGAGGCCGACGATGGTGTACTATTCCCTCCCACTGAGGCCGACGATGGTGTACTATTCCCTCCCACTGAGGCCGACGATGGTGTACTATTCCCTCCCACTGAGGCCGACGATGGTGTACACTATCCCCCGCCCCATATCAAAGATAAGTCACTGTTTAGTCCCACTGATACCAGGATATTTTCTACACAGCCACAGTCCGGCCCCTCTAAAGTCTGAAGGATAGTAAACCGACCCTTTTTGTTTAGAAAGTTTGGGGACCCCTGCTTTAAGGCATGTTTTCTTTTGATCTGACTGTCAGTAGGGCAAAGCCGTAGCCAGGCACTTGTCTGGGTCATCCCTCTACCCCAATCTCCTCTTACTTTTTCTCCCTTTCTTTACTTTCTTTCTTCTATTGTTAGCCCTGGGAGGTTCTTGAGTGATACTTTGCTTTTTAGCCTTCCACTGACTATGTGTTTATAAAACGGTATTAACAGAACTCATGCCAACCTATTGTGCTCTCAATGACTTCACGTCGCCTCATTTTCTTCACGACATGAATGGGTATTTAATTTTTACCATAAATAAATCAAGTTATTTATTTCAAAAATCCCAGAAGCCAGGTTGCCAATGCGCCATCGATCCCCCTGATGACGTCAATTTATGACGAAATGTGTAGGAGTGTGGCCAACGTGGTGAAGTTGGCCGCAACACCGATCCCTATTCCTAATGTTGGATGCTGGCCAGGATTTGTTTGTATATGCACTGTGACTCTGCAAATGTGAGTGCAATTCTACATATTAATAGAGGGTTTTGCACTATTGCGAGCTCTTTTGTTGTATGCAATATTATCATATTCATCCAGGAGAGGAGTCCATACCTTGAGCCTTGGTGTGTATAGCTGGGTGGATGGGTTGTACAACAGATTCTGCACTACATGCTTTCAAAAAGTGGATGCACGTCATTGGACTATTTTTACTATATTTTATTTTTATTTTTCTAAGCTGAACCATGTGTATGGACATTAATTGGCAGATATATTTGCAGTGTCTAATATTATTTGGTATATAGCATCACCTTGTTTCTTATTGATATTGTATGTTTGTTATACCCAGACATTTGGCTGACTGCTATAACCAGCTTTTTTGGAGGTGGTGAACACATTTATTTATTTTTTTTGTTAGTGAGGGTTTTTTTTTTTTTTTTTTTTTTTTTTTTTTATTTTGGTTTCTTAATAATGCAGTGAAATTTCGGCCACTGAAAATTGGATTTTCAGCATTGTGCCAAAATAAAAAAATAAATAAAATAAAAGCTCCTGAAAACGCCTGCTGTTTTTTTACCTTGCTTATGGTGTGTTTTTCATAGTTATGCGACTCAAAAAAATGCAATGCGTTTTCATTGCATTTCAGGGGGAAGTGCTTTTATTTATTTAATTTTTTTTTTTTTAACTGACCAACTAGGCATCAAGCAGGATTTTTAACTCCACTTCAAAAAAAAAGGTACCGATAATGGCCGACAAATACATATTCTTTTAAATTCACGATATTAACTAAAAAAAGCCGAACACAAATTTTTATATATTTTTTTTCTTTTACAAATGTTTTATTGAAAGTATTCACAACAGGTGATTACAAGTATGCGACGGATACATCCTACATATAAGGGAAAAAAAAGAAAAGGAGAGTCCCAGTAATGGGACATTGCATATAACATAGTATTCAGTGGAATAAAGAGGGTGATATACAGTGACTATCATCAGTACATTGTATTAAGAGTCCAACATCAATCCGGAGAATGTTATTTATGCACTTCCTCCTCTTATGGTTACTTTGTTTTACATGTTTTTTCTGCGGTGTAACCATCAACAGTAGACCGACTCCATATAATCAGGAGTCTTGGAGAAAGGTACGCATAGAAAGAAGGAGATTGGATAGACTGCAGGTTATAGAAAAGAGGACCTGCAAGAAAAAGGAAAGGGAGAAACTTTTTTTTTTATATATTTTTCAAAGTCTCGGCCAAGTCTATCCTGAATTTTCAGTACCAAACTTTTCATTTCGGTGCACCAAAATTTGCGGCCGACAGAAAATGTGCCGATTAATGGCACCAAAAATGGGGCGTGGTCTGCCCCACCAGGTGCCGCCCATTGTGGGGTGTCATCCTGGCGGCTTAAGGTCCTGGCCAATCCCCCCCCCCCCCCCCTCCTCGCAGAGCCGCAATCTCAGTATCAGGGCCAGTTCACCCCATAGAAACACTGTTCGGATACGTTCCTGATGCTTTTCTGCATGCGCATTTTTTGGTGTGTTTGATGCAGTCCAGTACATCCCCCCCCCCCTCTTTTCTTCTTCCTTCCTCCTTTCTTTTTTTTCTTTCTTTATTTTCTTAACTTTAAATGTGGACATGCGTTTTTGATTGGGGGGGGGGGGGGGGGGGGGGGGGGGCACTGGACTGCATATGGTGTGAACTTGGCTCTAAGAGAGCTGAATTGTCCGGGCGGCCATAGCAACAACATCCCGCCTCCTGTGATAGACGGCACACTGATCCAATGCCGGGACATTGTTAATGCGGGCCAGGAAATTCAAATCCAGCTCCGTGACACAGGGAGATCGCCGTTCTGATCCGGGTACTGGTGAGGCTGCATTCATCTCTTGCATCGTGTCTGCAGTCTCTGACCATCTCCTGTATCATGTCTGCTAGAGGTGCACTGAATGCAAATTTTGCTAATACTATTAGCAATGCTTTTAAGTTTAAGTAAGAGACTGCGGACGCGATACAAGAGATGGTCAGAGACTTGCATTTTTCCTGAGCTTTTCTTGCACTAATGGTGCCAATAACAGCCAACAATAAAATTCATATCTAAAAAGTCAAATACAATTGGTTTAAAAAAATATATTATTATATATTTTTTTTATTTATTTTTTTTTTTGGTTTTAGGCAACGTGTCTCCTGCATTTTCAGTTTCGGCACCAAAATTTCCATTCGGTGCCCCCTATAATTTTTAAAAAAATAAATAAAAAAAAAAGAAGATTGGACGGGCTGGTTCCTAAAATTCCACATTTAAGTTTGTCCACCATTTTGGGACAAAGAATATCATTCAGTGATTCAAAGGGGAACATAAAACCTTGCTGGTTGCTTGTCAAACCGGATATGCTTAGATCAACAACGCTCTTTGTCAAGCGTAAACCACCCATCCACACCGTGCCATGGGCTCCGAGGTCAGTAGACAAACATTTTCATGTCTTAGGTAATTTTAGTTGGGTAAAAAAAATCAGAACCAAGATGCACCCCTGACGGCTTTCCATGGTTGTGGCTGATGTTTCTAGATCAGTCAACGGAACCAGAGGAATTGTGCCAGTGATGCCCTCTTGTGAAAATGCTTGCTTGCCTGGCCGTTAGCCTGATCCTACATTTAGAACTGAGGTCTCAAAACAAGCATTAGGGGTTTACTCCCACTTTAAGGCTTGACATGTTTGATATCTCTCTACTCGATGAATCCTCAGCTTTTTATATTTTGCCCAAAAAATTAGGTATTGTATGTGAGCACAAAAATTGTATTTATTTTTCTTTTCTTTCCCCTGTAAATGTGGATTTGATAAAGAGTTGTTCTTTCTTTCTTTCTACTTCTGAAAAAAAAAAGATTATTGTTTGGGGGGTTTAAAAAAATTTCAAACAAAAAATGCATATTTTAACGTGTGCAAATTTTTTTAAAAAAATTGCCCAGCAGACGTGTGGTTAATGAGCTAAATCACAATGGCTGCCTTGTATCGGTAGGTGTAAATGTGCGGCACTGTACCTTTTTTAGAATGAATGTGGTTCAGAACACAGCCGGATGTGCTTACATCTCCCGGCTGGCCTGTGATTTGCGGCCGCTGATGGTGGAGGCCGTGTTGTATAATGTCAGCACATCACTCCATGGCCTTCCTGTGTATTGAGGTCCTCCTGCTTGTGCCGGGTATCTTAGCTGAGTCAGTTGACCTACTTTTTTATCTTGCTGTGACTTTGATTTGCACAGAGAGGTGTTGGTGAGTGCACATGATTGCCATAATCATACACTTAGGACAGTCATGTGATGAGAGGCAGGAATACAATGCATCTTTCTTGCCTTTTCTTTCGTGATCTCTCATATTTATTTGCTGCTACCATGTTATGCAGATCTTTTTCTTTTCAGAGCCTAGAGAACCATTTATTCCTGTTGCTGCTCTCCAAAGAAGCTTACACTCTACTGGCCTGAAGCGTGAACCCATTGGGGTTGATTTACCAAAACTGGAGAGTGCAAAATCTGGTGCAGCTGTGCATAGTAACCAAATCGGCTTCCAACTTCAGCTTGTTCAATTAACCACTTGACCTCCGCGGTCATGCAACGCTGTACCCAAATAAAATTTGTAATTATTTTTTTTCCCCCACAAATAGAGCTTTATTTTGGTGGTATTTTTTTATCAGCACTGCGTTTTTTTTGTTGTTTTCCGAGAAGAGAATTTTTTTTTTTTTAGGGCTGTTACTGATTAATTTCGATTAATTATAATGCACATACAGATCCAACTACTTTTAGCTGATCTCCTTGCATTGCAACTCTGCATTTAGTCAGTGGTAAATGTGGTGTAAACTTTATACAATCACCCCGACAATCCACAATCCATGACTTAACTTCACAGTTCACACAAATACGTTTTAAATTCAAACTGTAGCACTGACATAAGTCATTTTTTTTTCCCCACAGTAGCGTGACAATCCCTCCACCTCAGGTCTAACTAATCACTCTCACCTTATGGCATGGACCCCTGTGCAAACAGGTGGTCATACAAGCGGGTATCAGAAGGGTTACCACGGACCATAAACTTCTCTCGCGTCTCCTTAGATCTCAGCAAGGATGCAGGTCATGGGTAGAAAGTAAAGATCTAAGTGCTCACCGCTTAAGTATAAGATTAAATTTTTGTGTTCAAACACAAACTACTCGCATAAAGATGATCAAACCACAGCGTGTAAAGCCGACAATCGTGTTAGTTTCGTAGGGCAGCAGCGGGTAACGTCATGCGTAGCTCCTCCCTGTACGCGTTACATTCAATCAGAACTTCAATGTCACCGGACTCCTCCCTTTCCTTCGTTAGCAGACGGAGGCACTTGGGGAAGGGGGGGGGGAGGAGTCCGGTGACGTCTATGTCCGTGACATCACCGGAACTCCGACAGAACTCCCTGAAGACCTGGAAAAGCCGACGGAGAGGTGAGTACTGATCAAAAGAATTTTAATTGATCACAAAAACGCTTAATCGAGGAATTAATCTTTTAATTTTCACAGACCTAGTGTGTATGGATATATATATATATATATATATATATATATATATATATATATATATATATATATATATATATATATATATATATATATATATATATATATATATATATATATATATATATATATATTTTTTTTTTCCTGCGCCATAAAACCATATCCAATAGAAAAAAAAACTAATTTCTGCATACATAGTGTGTACATTTAGGCCAATATGTATTCTGCTACGTGCATTTGGGTAAAAAAAATAAACGCATATATTGGTTTATAAACGATGGTATATATTTATGGAATTGGAATTTTTGTATTTTATTTTAAAAATTTTATACTTATCAAGGCGGCGATCAGCCACTGTGGACAATCGGACATTGACAGTTGACACTTTGTGGGAACCAGTGACACTAATACAGTGATCAGTGTTTAAAAATATGCGCTGTCACTGTACTAATGCCACTGGCTGGGAAGGGGTTAACATCCGGGACGATCAAAGGGTTCAATGTGTGCCTAGCCAGTGTTTGTGTACTGTATGTTCTGCTTTTTACTAGGGGAAGTGGTGGAACACAGAATCCATCCCCCGCCTCATCAGAATAGAGATCTGCCTTGTTTACATAGGGAGAGCCGTGTTCTGTGTGGTTTACTAACAATCAGCGGGTGCCGGAGGACACGAAGTGCCTGGCTCCCGCCTATTGGCTTCCTGATGTGAATGATCACAGTAGAAGTAGGCTGCTGGCAGAGTGCGTGCTTGCCCCCTGCAGGTGGAAGTGCAGGTTTACGTGATCCTGCACAGACCTGCTGCATTGTAGCAGTAAAATAGGGTGATCGGCAAGCTTTGACAAAAAAAAAGACCCTTGAAGCTGATTGGCTACCATGCACAGCTGCGCCAGTTTTTGTAAATCCACCTCACTGACTATCAGTTTTATTTTTTGGGTTGTGGAGGAAACCCAAGCAAACAAAGGGAGAGCGTACAGGAAAGTAGATCGTATAACCTAGGGCAATTTTTTTTTTTCTCAACTCAAGGCGCCCCAACAGGTCATGTTTTCAGGCTTTCCATTATTTTGCACGGGTGATTTGATCCGTTTCACTGCCTTAGTAATTACCACAGCTGTTTCATCTGAGGGAAATCATGAAAACATGGCCTGGTGGGGGCGCCTTGAGGACTGGAGTTGACAAACACTGACCTAGGGGGGGGTCTCTACAGCAACTCTAAGGCCCTGTTCACATACTTGTGATTCTGAAAGTGCAATTTACATGTGTTTCTATGCAGCACATTCGTCCAAAAAGCTTCTACTCCTTTTTTGGACAAGAAGTGTGTATGTGTGTGTGTATATAGATAGAAATTTGAGTGCATTTTGCCACACTTTTTTTTTCTGACGCAAAGTCGACTGTTCCAATGTGACATACATGGATGCCGAGACGCAATGGCGGAGATTTACTAAAACTGGAGCACACAATCTGGTGCAGCTGTGCATAGTAACTAATCCGCTTCCAGGTTTTATTGTCGAAGCTTAATTGAACAAGCTGACGTTAGAAGCTGATTGGCTGCCATGTACAGCTAATTCTGCATGCTCCAGTTAGTAAATCTCTACCAATATTTCATTATCCGTACTCTGGGAAATTGGCATATCCTGTTTTTTTTTTTTTTTTTCTGCAAAGAAAAAAAAAAATTGGATACAAGTGACATGTGCTGCTGATTACGGTGGATGACTATTTTTAGGTGAATAATTCTTCTATAGCACTCGTGGATATATTTTTGGTATTTGTAAAATGCCGTTTTGATCAGATTGCTCTTTGGAATAAATATTTTGTATTTTGGTCTCTTGACATGTCAACGTAACTTAATTTTAGCTCGTTGACATTGCTTAACCTTTTTATTGCCAGAGCCTTTTTCTTTTTATTTACTGGTATTTTTTGCTTGCATAAAAAAATATTTATATATTTTAGTGTGTGTGTTTGTTTTTTTCTTAGGCCTGACAATTGCGTTCAGAAAATATTTTAGGGGGTTTTAAATTGAGACCCCCTAAAAAATTTAATTGGTGTCAGTTCCAGACTTTTATGACACACGATATTGGTGTAAACGTTGAGTAAAGAATACATTTAAAGTAAATTTTGGGACACAGAGGGTGTGATCACCCCCCCCCCCCCCCACTCATTCACCCAAAAAAAAGGGTCCGGTATGGATTTTGGGGGTGGGGGGGCCACACTGGTGGGTTGTGGGTTTGTTTTTTTTTTATTATTTTTTTTTATACGTGGGGTTCCCCTTTTGAAGATCCTCAAAGCACAAGTCTGATCACTTAAGATGATGATGATCCAACTTGGAATGCGACTTTCACATTAATGAGCTGAAATTGTGCCCAAGTTGGACCAAAGTAGTCCAGGAGCCTTTTTTAAAGTTGGACCGACACAAGTGGGACTGGTTAAGACGGCTCTCATAGGGAATCCATTTGATTTATACCAATCATGCGACATGTGAACCGTTCCAGTCCAGGAGAGGAGCCGGTACAACTGTGAAAGACTGCGAGGGAAGGCCGGAGGGAGAATTTTTTTTATTTTTTTTTAAATATCTCTGGGAAGGAATGAGTTCAATAAAACACAGCAAAAATAACTGCCCCCCCCCCCCCCCCCCCCCACCCGCCCCCCCCCCCCCCCCCCCACTGGAGTATAACATTTACTAAACACATTGTTGTATCCTGTGATTTCACCTCTCTGCTTAATGCAGCCGGGGGTTCCTCTTCTGTAATAGCTGCACAGAGATATGAACGGGCCAATTTATTAGTCATCCAGATCTTATCTTTTACACTAGAAGGGTAAAAGGGATTGGCGTGTCTTTCCTTCTATTTTTTTTTTTTTTTATGGTGGTGAAAGCATTTTTAATGTAAGTGAATAGTAAACTACCGATCTGGATATTGCACTCGGGTGTTCCAATGAGAAAGCACATATCAATGTTAACGGCTCCCAGACCATATATATATATATATATATATATATTATATATATATATATATATATATATATATATATATATATATATATATATATATTTATATATATATATATATATATATATATATATATATATATATTAATAAATGCTCAATCTATCATTTTAGTTTGTTTTTAGTTTGTTTTATTGCGCAAAAAATAAAAACCGCAGAGGTCATCAAATCCCACCAAAAGATGGCACTATTTGTGAGGGGAAAAAAACACATCAATTTTATTTGGGTACAGCATTGCACGACCACGCAATTGTCAGTTAAAGCAATGCAGTGCCGTATTGCAAAAATCCTGGTCAGGAAGGTTTTACCCCCTTCCTGACCAGAAGTGGTTAATGCCCTCGTTTAACCCCTTCATGATGGAGGGTGAAATGCACTTTAATGCCCAGACCCAATTTTGCAACTTTGACATGCGTTACTGAAACTGTACATATCCTTAATGCTACTTTTGTGTATCCAGGTGGATTATATCGTGTGGGGTTTTTATTTTTATTTAGGACAAATTTGGGTTTAGTTTTGGTGGTAAATGGTAATCTCCTGTGGTGGTATTAATCAAAGGAAAACTAGCCCAACATCACTTGACGTCGCACAATTTCAAAGTAACAGATCAGGGCCATTTCAAGTGCTACTTGGCTGACACCTGTGCCACTTCATGCACAGATGTCTATACAAGTCACGCCTGAAATCGCAAAAAAAAGTGCAGGAACCTTTTTTATTTATTTTTTTTTCCCAATCAGTGCGGCAACGCAAAGTCTGAATCGCACCAATTTTTGACCTGTTCCATTGCAGACAATAGGGTGCGACTTGTCATGCAATTTGGGACTGTCAAATTGCATGACAGATCGCACCGGTGTGAACGGGGTCTGTATATTTCTTGCTATTACAATATCTTGCCACCAAACAACCCAAAATAAGTTCTGCTCCTGACGATCCCAGCGACACCACATTAGTGTATTTTAGTTGTTGTTTGGACCTGTACTGTAGTAGGGCCCAGAAAAAATTATTGTGCATTTTTTGCTTTTTTTTTTTTTTTTTTTTTTTTTTTATCCTACCTAAAACACAATGACACTGATGCCAATTTAAAAAAAATACTTAAGAAAAAACAAATGCTACTCCAAAATAATTCTGACGTTTTTATCCCAATACCAACCCTGACACTGACCTACATCAAACCTTGATCTAGCTAATCTTTTTCTTTGAAAGAAGTGACCTGTCGCTACCTTGATGTATCGATGGCGTGCTTCCATCCCTGGTTATTTTGCAAAAAATTTGAGAACGGAAATGGGACTTTAAATGCAACATGTCATTGTGGATATGGATAATAAATGTAAATACATTTTTGATTTAATTTGAAGTCATTAACCCCTAGGGGGGGTCCATGATTTTAAAAGCATAAATAAAATAAAATGGGATACAATAGTATCCATAAAGATCCATTATTTAATACATTGTATCCAAATACAGGATCCATTATATATAATACAATGCATACACACAGGATCCATTATATAATACATATACAGGATCCATTATATAATACATATACAGGATCCATTATAGAATACAATGCATACACACAGGATCCATTATATAATACATATACAGGATCCATTATATAATACAATGCATACACACAGGATCCATTATATAATGCAATGCATACATACAGGATCCATTATATAATACATATACGGGATCCATTATATAATACAATGCATACACACAGGATCCATTATATAATGCATATACAGGATCCATTATATAATACAATGCATACACACAGGATCTACTATATAATGAAATGTATCCTTCTCTCCTTGCAAGGGAGAAAAATGTAACCAAAAAAGGGTGTGAAAATAAAGAAAGATTAAAAATTAGAGAACGGAAATGGGACTTTAAATGCAAAATGTCATTGTGGCTATGGATAATAAATGTAAATAAATTTTGATTTAATTTGAAGTCATTAACCCCTAGGGGTGGTCCATGATTTTTAAAGCATAAATAAAATAAAAATAGGATACAGATATAATCATAAAAGATTGCATAAATTTATGATTATCAATATAAATATATTAAACAAATCAATGGACATAAATTGATGCAATTCTTACAAAGAAATACACGAGTCATAAATTTGACAATCAATTTACATAAATCACATGATGGGAATGCAGACTTGGGAAAATAATATTGAATTCATGATAAAACTAGGCTTAGCTCGGCACCCTTAGTTTTAAACCCGACGCGTTTCTTGGCTTCTTGCCAGTCATCAGGGGTGGGGATGCACGTATTTACAAAAAAAATAAAAATCAATGGAATAGAATGAATATTAACCGATTGCCGACCGACTCACGCCGATATACGTCGGCAGAAGGGCACGTACAGGCATAGTAACGTACCTGTACGTTGTCCTTTTAAGAAGCTGCGTGTAGGCGCGCCGCGAGCTCCGTGGGTGTGATCGCGGGTCCTGTAGACTTTATGTCCGCGGGGATACCCGCAATCCTCTCACGGAGAGGAAGAACGGGGGAAATGCTGATGTAAACAAGCATTTCCCCGTTCTGCCTAATGACACTGATCACCGCTCCCTGGAATCGGGAGCCAGTACCAGTGTCATGTCACACGTAGCCCCTCCCCCCCACAGTTAGAATCACTCACTAGGACACCCTTAACCCCCTACAGCGCCACCTAGTGGTTAACCCCCTTCACTGCCAGTCACATTTACACAGTAATCTATGCATTTTTGATCGCTGTATAAATGTGAATGGTCCCAAAATAGCGCCAAAAGTGTCTGATTTGTCCATAATGTCGCAGTCACGATAAAGATCGCCGCCATTACTAGTAAAAAAAAAAAAAAATTATAAAAATGCCATAAAACTATTCCCTATTTTATAAATGCTATAACTTTTGTGCAAACCAAACGCTTATTGCGATATTTTTTGTTTAAAAATTGTAGAATACGTATCAGCCTAAACTGAGGAAAACTTTTTTTTTTTTTTTTGGGGGGAATATTTATTATAGCAAAAAGTAAAAAATTATTATTTTTTTTTTCAAAATTGTTGCTATTTTTTTGTTTTCTAGCGCAAAAAATAAACGCAGAGGTGATCAAATACCACCAAAAGTTTTTCCCTGACCCTCTCGCCAATTGTTCGGGGGGGGGGGGGAGGGGGTTTTACCCTGCCTCAACTCCGGGTGAGACAGTCTGTTGCCGACCACCAGAAATCCCATTGCTGGAGTTTTGCCCAACTTATGGGCTAATCTGTAATTTTTTATTTTTTTTTATTTTAAATAAACGGTAATTTTCTCTCTATTCAGAAGATTTTACATATATTAATATTTATTCTATTGATAGATTTTATTTTTTTAAGTAAATACGTTCATCCCACCCCTGATGACTGGCAAGAAGCCAAGAAACGCGTCGGGTTTTAAACTAAGGGTGCTGAGCTAAGCCTATTTTTATCATGAATTCACTTAATTATTTTCCCCGAGTCTGCATTCATATCATGTGATTTATGTAATTTGGATTGCTAAATTTTATGACTTGTGTATTTCTTTGTAAGAATTGCATCAATTTATGTCCATTGATTTGTTTGCATAAATTTATGATTATAAATATATGAATCTTTTATGATTATATCTGTATCCTATTTTGTTTATGCTTTATCATGGACCACCCCTAGGGGTTTAATGACGTGACATGTTTAAAGTCCTATTTCCGTTCTCTAATTATTAATCTTTTTTTCTTTATTTTCACACCCTTTTTTTTTTGTTTACATTTTTCTCCCTTGCAAGGAGAGAAGGCTACATTGTATTATGTAACGGATCCTGTATGGATGTAATGTATTGTATAACGGATCCTGTATGGATGTATTGTATAACGGATCCTGTATGGATGTAATGTGTATGTATGTACGTACGTATCTTTCTGTCCATTCAGCAGAGAAAGAGAAAACACATCGGCGGGCTGCATGGTGACTGACAGCTTGTGATTGGCTATCGCTGAGTTCTGGGTCCCGATCGTTGCTATGAGACCCGGTCTCTGTATCGGGAGCGTGCGGTTCGGTGCACTCACAAAGAGATGCGTATAGATGCATTCATGGCTACTGTCGCTGGGAAGGGGTCAAGTGAATAAATAAAAGATTGAAATGCGGCGTGGGCCTTTCTACGTAAGCTCGCCATAAATGTCCCCAGAACAGGAATAGAAGGGGAAATCTTCCAATGAGGACACTAGTTCTGGTGACACAGCGGGTACCCTCACTTTGGAGGAAATTTCTCTCACTTCCTGTTTTTGGCTCTGGGACAGAAGTGAAGTGAAATCTCCCCAAATGGGACACAGATGGGGGGGGGGATAAAACCCGATGGGAGTTATGACTTTCCATTACTCCACCTAGGGTTAGTTTTACCTATAGTTCTACTTTAGATCTGTTTTAATGCTAGAGATGCTTCTGTTGGTTGTAGAAGTGTCTTTGTGAGTTATGCAGCAAATATTTTACTGTTCATCATCTAAGATCAGGCCTCGCTCTTGCCAATTTTTTTCTGTTTATTTTTTATAGAAATTTTTCATTTGAGCAGTTTGGTGAAAAATGAAAAGCAGTAATGTGAAGCAGACCTCCCGCACTTTCCTCTGCCAGTATTGTAGTCAGGAAAACGCTACCCCAGAGAGCAATAAACCAGGGGGGAGATGTGTTTTTATGGGCATACATGGGGGGGGCTAATGGAAAATCTTCCTTATCTGCTGATATGATCAGCCAAAGTGACCTAGGAGTCTATCCAAAGACACGAGATAACAGATGACCAGTGTGGCTGTTCTTAGATCCTATAAATGGACTTTTTAAAGTGGTTGTAAACCCTTCTATATACCCAGTGAAGTGACCGGCCTCAGGTGATACGTAGAGATGAAACAAATCCTACTACGCAAGTTGTACCTGTTTATTTGGAGTCTTCTCTTCTCTACATCAAAGTACAGAATGTATGTAGCTTGTCTGAGCTGTCAGTGCTTAGTGCTCTGGATTGAGACAAGTACAGACTATAGAGGGATATGCAATTCACAAGCTATAGCAGCGCTCTAAAAATAATGCAACCAAGTCCTATGGTGATAATATGCCCTCTGAAGAGCGAGTCCAAAGTGCTTCAGGTGATCCTAAAAATATTCATATGGTGTTGTTGTTTTTTTGTTTTTTTTCCCAAAGAATGAGCAACCTTCACCGCACCACGTGAGACCGCTCCCCCCTCAAAAAACGCACTCACCAGAACAATGTTATAAAGACACCTTGTTACAATGATGTATCATTAGCCTGTAGAAAGCTGCGTTTTTCAGTCAGCATACGACAAGGACTACTTGATCAAAGAGGGGTGTTCGTTTGTCACCAACATAAGGAAATAGAGAAGGGATCCCCATAGCGTATTTATTTTTTTTATTATTATTTTTTATTTTTTTAAGAAATATGCGACGATACTTGCTAACCAGCTGAAGTAGTGCTCGTCCGTGGTGATACCTAGGTGGAGAAGACCAGACAGCCTGATTGGAACAAATTGGCACAATTAATTGTTAAAAAATCGTGATCTTGACCCCCCCCCCCCCCCCCCCTGACCTCTCGTTTGCAGATTCTTTCATATAAGAAGTTGAGAGACTTATCTGCTCACTCAGCTGTCAAAAGAAAACATCAGGGCAGTCTGCCAAGTTTTCTTAAACACAAAGCATTGTAACTAACTCTTCCTTCTTAGATCAAAGGGATAAACTTCTGTGTGTAAAGAGAATCCAGGCAGTCTGCCAAGTTTTTAACAACCTGTCAATGCAGGAAGATCTCCCTCTCCCTCTCCCTCTCCCCCAAAACCCTCTCCCTCTCCCCCAAAACCCTCTCCCTCTCCCTCTCCCCTTCCCCCTCCCCCTCTCCCCTTCACCTCCCCCTCTCCCTCTCCCCACAGTTAGAAACGCCTCCCTAGGACACACTTGACCCCTTGATCGCCCCCTAGCTTTTAATCCCTTCTCTGCCAGTGACATTTCTACTTTATTTTATTTTTTATTTTTTTATAGCTCTGATGACTGTATAAATGTCACTGGTCTCAAGTGTCCGATCTGTAATCAAAAATATGTAGCAGAATACCTATTGGTCTAAACTGATAAAGACTTTTTTTGAATATGTATTATAGCAAAAAGTTAATTTTTTTTCAAACTTGTCTTTTTTTTTGTTTTTATAGCGCAAAACATAAAAACCGCAGAGGTGATCAAATACCACCAAAAGAAAGCTCTATTTGTGGGGGAAAAAAAGGCCGCCAATTTTGTTTGGGTGCCACGTCGCACGACCGTGCAATTGTCAGTTAAATCGACGAAGTGCCGTATCGCAAAAAATGGTCTGGTTATGAAGGGGGTAAATCCTTCTGGGGCTGAAGTGGTTAAAGCAGATCTCCAGACAAGTAATCATTTCCCACAGCGGCCTCCCCCACCCCTGGACAAGGTAAACTTCCCGTGTGTTTGTTTGTGTTTTTTTTATTTTATTTATTAAGAATGTGTAGTGGTGATCATGTGACTGTTATCCATCCTTTGGCATGGCGGAGGACAGGGAGCAGTGGCAATACAAGGACTGTGTGCCAGAAGTCTGTGTGGTTCATGGTGCTGTGGGCCTGCCCGTTGGGTTGTTTGGGCCGTGATGGCTACTGGTTGCATCACCTCTTTGCTCTATCCAAAATGGAGGGGGGGGGGGGGTGGTTTGTCTAATAGTTTTTGATTTTTAGTCTTGTAAAATAAGAGGCTTCTGCAGCACAAGTCATAACAAATGCTTATGTGTGAAAAGGAGACCAGAGCTCCCTCTGCTGGATAGGTGAGAGACTACAGAAAAATTGTGTGTGTGTGTGTGTGTGTGTGTGTGTGTGTGTGTGTGTGTATATATGTGTATTTTATCTTTTTTTTTTTTTTTTTTGTCCCCTTTCCCATAAGAGAAAATATGTACTGATGCGCTCCATTCTCTTGTTATGCCTTTTAATTATCTTTTATGTCACCCTGACAGCACCTCTGTTGTATAATCATCATTTTTGAGAGTGTGTTAATCAGCTCTGAGCTCAGAATGACCTTTTACAAGAGTTAAGATAATAAAAATCAATTATTCCTGCTTGTAAGACCGCTTTTTATATCAGCAGAGAGGAGATTCACATTATTACAGAAGCACGTTTTTAAAAATGCATTAACGTATATACTCGAATATAACCCGGGGCAACTAATTTTACCACAAAAAACTGGGAAAACATATTGACTCGAGTATAAGCCTAGGGTGAGAAATGCGCAGCTACTGTAAGTGGAAAAAGAGGGTCAACAATGCCCATTTGCAGCCTCACTGTGCCCATTTGCAGCCATAGGTCCCCCAAACTTCAAACTTGGTAGTTTAAAGCGGAAGTAAACCCATGAATTTAACCGTTTAAAAAAAGTTACATTTCTGGCATGCCAGGAATATAACTGTCACATTGGTTGTACTCTCAACCAAACTGTCAAACCATCCAATGTCTGGTGTCATAACTGATCACATGTGCAGCATCATGGCAGTTGAAGATTAAACAGAGGCCAAGATGGCAGCTTCCTTGGCTGAAAACGATAGGAGGGTTTACTTCCACTTTAAGGGTTCCTAGATACCCCCTATCTGCAGCCAAAATGTGGAGTCTCTGGACCCAAAGGGTCCTACAATGACATTTCTGCAGATGGACACAGTTGACAGAATTTGGGGCCACTTGGTGCTAGGAACCCCATCTTTGGGGTTCCTAGCACCAAGTGGTCCCGAGATACGGGCCGCAAAGTCGGGTCGGAAAATGTCATTCTCTGATGCAGAAAAGTGCGTGACTCCAGTATAAGCCGAGGGGGGCATTTTCAGCACACAAAAAATGTGCTGAAAAAACTCAGCTTATACTCGAGTATATACGGTACTTGTTTTGAAGTACCCTGTCGTAAAAATCGAATATAAGTTCCTCCCAAGAATAATAACAGCGGCCATGATGTCCGCTTCAATGCCAGAACTCCTCCTCATCATTATTTATTTTACCTGCATGCACTTGGGTAATAACTGGAGAAAAACGAATTGCAAAGCTCTGGAAGAAGACCACCTGTGCGTCTCCAATCGCTGGCAATTCCAGATCGCCAAATGTGCAAAACAAAATGCTCCTAGAATGTCTCCCTTCTTTCCAGTCCCGGCCTGCAAACTTGCTGCTCTGTACATATCTAGTGCCGACTAAATGTAAACAAAACGATCTTCACCTTGACTTGCACCCATAATGACACTTGGGGCTCATGCACACTGCAGCTCAAAAAAAAGCTGCTCTTGCAGCCATTTTTAAGCTTCTTCTTCTTCTTCTTCTTCTTCTTCTTCTTCTTCTTCTTCTTCTTCTTCTTCTTCTTCTTCTTCTTCTTCTTTCTTCTTCTTCTTCTTCTTCTTCTTCTTCTTCTTCTTCTTCTTCTTCTTCTTCTTCTTCTTCTTCTTCTTCTTCTTCTTCTTCTTCTTCTTCTTCTTCTTCTTCTTCTTCTTCTTCTTCTTCTTCTTCTTCTTCTTCTTCTTCTTCTTCTTCTTCTTCTTCTTCTTCTTCTTCTTCTTCTCTAAGTGTCTTCCAGGACAGCCAATGAGACCCAGGAAAAGTTACCGGTAAGTCTCACTCGGCTTTTCTTGCTCTTTTGGGCACTTGGGCTTCTTTTCTACTTGAAAGGTCCTCTCAAAGTGGTTGTAAACCCACATTGAAAAAAAAAGACCTGCAAGACAAAGGTATAATGAGCTAGTATGCATAGCATACTAGCTAATTATGTAATACTCACCTGAGATCGAAGCCCTCGATGCGGTGCCCGTACACAGCACCAGCCGGCGATATTTCTCCCCGTAGTTACTTCCGGGTATCGCGGCTTTGGCGCTGTGATTGGCCGGAGCTGCAATGACGTCACGCATTCACGTGGGAGCCGCCGGTAACGGCGCACTTACTGAAGCAAATGGCACATACGTGCCATTTTTTCGGTGCGCATGTGCCGATGACTTTGGCATATGCAGATACAGGGGATATCTCCTAAACCTGCATGGTATCCGAGGTAGCTACAGGTAAGCCTTTTTATTATAGGCAAGCGCGAGTTTGGTATGGTGTGTGTGTGTGTGTTTTTTTTTTTTTTATTTTTTTTTATGCCTTTTAAGAGCATATACCTGTAAACGCCTGAAAAAGCCAATATGTCCACGCACACTAACATGGATGGGAGTTTACAGGCAGAAAAAAAGAGGGCTCGAAAGCTTCTTTCTTTCTTTTTTCTTTCTTTCTTTCTTTCTTCTTTCTTTCTTTCTTTTTCTTTCTTTCTTTCTTCTTTCTTTCTTTCTTTCTTTCTTTCTTTCTTTCTTTCTTTCTTTCTTTCTTTTTCTCCCATAGGGCTCGTTCACACTAGCGTTTTTTTTGTGGCAAAACCCTATGGTTAATCCACTGGTTTATTGTGCCCCCCCCCCCAAATCTGCTCCCCGCTTTAGCTGCATAGGCAGTAGCTGGGGCTTCACATAGTGGTCGGCAGGAGACATTCAATTTTTTTGGCTGTATCGGTCACAAACTTAATAATAATAATATTATTATAATTATATAGTTTTTAATTAAAACATTTTTTATTGCTTCAAGGGGTTGTATCGGGAAGATGCGTGCAGCTTCAGACATCACCCCGGTACCGTTCTTTAGAGCGGAAGGTCGGCTTTTTTGCACTAACAACCGATGTGGCTCAGCAGCCACTCGCCTGTTATCACAAGTAGCAGGAGGGGGACGTCCTGCTACATTCTGAAGATTCCCTCCAACCACTTTGCATATTTTATATATACTGTGATTCTGTACTTGCCAAATAAACTGCAGAAATCTCCCTCCCACTGAGTCTGGCTGCAGCCATTTTAACTGTGGGCAGCTGAAGCTGCTGCTTGTTCACTTCCTGGATTTACACAGAGGCACACCTGCAGCTCTCATTGGCGCTCTTATGACTCATCCCCCTCCCTTCCTGGCAATGTCTCACTAGAGAGCGAGCTGTACATGATGTGATAAGCCTAGGCTAATTACCAGACAAGAAACGGCAAGTGGGCTGTATAAGGGATTTACTGGCAGAAAAAAAAAATGTTTTACTATCCAAAGTTAAAACACAAACAAGAGCAGAAGATTTAATAGATGGGGAAAAAATAACAAAGTTCCGCTTTAAGAACATACTTAAACTGCGCTTCTCTAATTCAACCAAAACATAAGTAAAAAAACAAATAATATCTAATAGGTGATAACAGATTACAATCCTGATGATGTTCAAAAAAAATTAAAAATGTATTAATGAATATAGTCCTTTAGCAAATCCATTCATCAGTGACCGTTCAAAGGTGTAATTCTAAATGATAAACTCAATCCAAATCGTGACAATCCAGGTGACAAATCCGTGTCCTAAAAAAGAATTTGCAAAACGGGGCTCAGATGGGAGCCTTCACCCCATACAACACATGGGGTTATCGGCATTTTGCCGATGGAGAGAATTAAAAAAAAAAAAAGGCTGCCAATAATGCCATACTGCATCCCAGCATCCCAATGACTTCAATGCAAGCTGCCCCCCCCTTTTGGCTTCAATGTAAAGCAGACCTCCCCCCCCCCCCCCCCCCCCCCGATGGCTTCAATGTAAAGCTGAGCCCCCCCCGATTGCTTCAATGTAAAGCTGAGCCCCCCCCCCCGTTGGCTTCAATGTAAAGCTGAGCCCCCCCCCCCGTTGGCTTCAATGCAAAGCTGAGCCCCCCCGTTGGCTTCAATGCAAAGCTGAGCCCCCCCCGTTGGCTTTAATGCAAAGCTGAGCCCCCCCCCCCGTTGGCTTTAATGCAAAGCTGAGCCCCCCCCCCGTTGGCTTTAATGCAAAGCTGAGCCCCCCCCCCGTTGGCTTTAATGCAAAGCTGAGCCCCCCCCCGTTGGCTTTAATGCAAAGCTGAGCCCCCCCCCGTTGGCTTTAATGCAAAGCTGAGCCCCCCCCCCCCGTTGGCTTTAATGCAAAGCTGAGCCCCCCCCCCCCCCGTTGGCTTTAATGCAAAGCTGAGCCCCCCCCCCCCCCCCGTTGGCTTTAATGCAAAGCTGAGCCCCCCCCCCCCGTTGGCTTTAATGCAAAGCTGAGCCCCCCCCCCCCCGTTGGCTTTAATGCAAAGCTGAGCCCCCCCCCCCCGTTGGCTTTAATGCAAAGCTGAGCCCCCCCCCCCGTTGGCTTTAATGCAAAGCTGAGCCCCCCCCCCCGTTGGCTTTAATGCAAAGCTGAGCCCCCCCCCCCCCGTTGGCTTTAATGCAAAGCTGAGCCCCCCCCCCCCCCCCCGTTGGCTTTAATGCAAAGCTGAGCCCCCCCCCCCCCCCCCCCCCCCCGTTGGCTTTAATGCAAAGCTGAGCCCCCCCGTTGGCTTTAATGCAAAGCTGAGCCCCCCCGTTGGCTTTAATGCAAAGCTGAGCCCCCCCGTTGGCTTTAATGCAAAGCTGAGCCCCCCCGTTGGCTTTAATGCAAAGCTGAGCCCCCCCCCGTTGGCTTTAATGCAAAGCTGAGCCCCCCCCCGTTGGCTTTAATGCAAAGCTGAGCCCCCCCCCCCGTTGGCTTTAATGCAAAGCTGAGCCCCCCCCGTTGGCCCCCCCCGTTGGCTTTAATGCAAAGCTGAGCCCCCCCCCGCCCCCCGGCCGCCCCCCCCCCGTTGGCTTTAATGTAAAGCTGAGGCCCCCCCCCCCCCCGTTGGCTTTAATGTAAAGCTGAGGCCCCCCCCCGTTGGCTTTAATGTAAAGCTGAGGCCCCCCCCCGTTGGCTTTAATGTAAAGCTGAGGCCCCCCCCGTTGGCTTTAATGTAAAGCTGAGGCCCCCCCCCCCGTTGGCTTTAATGTAAAGCTGAGGCCCCCCCGTTGGCTTCAATGTAAAGCTGAGGCCCCCCCCCCCCCGTTGGCTTTAATGCAAAGACGCCAGCCACATTAACTAATAAACATATTTTTTTTTTTTTTTTTTTTTTTAAGAAACTATTTCAGTTTAGTTTTTTGGCCAAGTGCATGCGGTTTTGGTTTCAACACCAGAATTTTCATTTTGATGCACCAGTACGAAGAATACATCCAAATCCTGTCAGATGGTTAAATCTGTTCTGGAACGGAATGCTTTGACTAGTTAATGAATCATTGACAACATAAATATGATTAAAGGCCGGTTCACTACTATATCAAGCGTAGTGCATCTTGAACGCAGTGCAGGAAGTACGGAATGCGGGTTTTCCTGCACCTCATTCTGGAGTGAACTGGACTTGGGCCAAACCACTCCATCTGTCAGTCAGTAGGAGCGGAATAACCGAGCTGAAAAGGAAATGCTATTGAGCCCAATGGTGGAGTGACCCAGACCACAGTGACCATGAATACAGATCACATTGTATTATGACTGCAGACCGGGGAACATCCCACAAGAGCTGCAGTTCTGGAGTTGCTAGACATTACAATTTTGCCCTTGTCAAAGTCGCTCAAATCCTTTTTACTCCTTTTTTATTTATTTTTTTATTTTTTTCTTCTGTCAACACCAACTTCAGGGACAACATGTTCACTTGCTGCCTATATCCCACCTACTTTCAGGTGCCATTTTAATAAGATAATCAGTATGTATTGTATTCAACTGTTTGCCAATTAACCACTTGCTGACTGCAGTACATTTACCGCTACTTGTACATTGTGGTGCTCCATGGGGTGCGCAGCAGTGCGATCTGCAACCGATGTGTCTACTGGACACCGTGGACTGCGGTGCTCTGTATTGGCCCAGATACCACGTAATGGCATGGAATCCATTCATGATTACTTTTTTTACTACTGTGTGTGTGATCTGTGACTGATCACCAGTGATCACATGGTCCAATCAAAGCACCTTGTACCATGTGATGGCTGTGGGCTAATAACAGCATCATAATAGTAAACAATGAGTCTTAAATATGTTATTAGTGACAGATCAAATCGATCATCACTGTAAGAAGCAATCGGTGTAAAAAATAAAATAAAATCTGTGATCGTCCCCCCAGAGTAGTTCTTTGACACTGAACTACTCTGACCGTATATGTAAAATAAATAAATGTAAAAAAGAATTTGTTATAGGGTTTGTAAACCGTCAAGGTTTTTCAGCTTAATACATTCTATGCATTAAGCTAACAAACCTTCTGTAGTGCAACTGCCCCCCCAGAGTCCCTCTATTTTTAGAGGTGCAGAATGTATATCGCAGCATCGGTGCATCGCGATTCAGACGTTCACGATGCTGCGAGTTGGCCGATATGTCTGTCTGGTGACATCATCCATCGCTCCGTGCGGTGCTCTGCCTCTCCAGGAGAAACAGAGGCAGACCCTGCATGGTGGATCCGTCCCTCTGCCTCTGATCCCATCCGTCCCTCTGCCTCTGATCCCATCCGTCCCTCTGCCTCTGATCCCATCCGTCCCTCTGCCTCTGATCCCATCCGTCCCTCTGCCTCTGATCCCATCCGTCCCTCTGCCTCTGATCCCATCCGTCCCTCTGCCTCTGATCCCATCCGTCCCTCTGCCTCTGATCCCATCCGTCCCTCTGATCCCATCCGTCCCTCTGATCCCATCCGTCCCTCTGATCCCATCCGTCCCTCTGATCCCATCCGTCCCTCTGATCCCATCCGTCCCTCTGATCCCATCCGTCCCTCTGATCCCATCCGTCCCTCTGCCTCTGATCCCATCCGTCCCTCTGCCGACAAATGTACGTTTTTCTCACTGCTTGAATTTTTGGATTAAAAGTTTTTAACCATGCGCAGTAATCGTGATGTATCACGGAATCGAATGGAAACAAATCGAGGACAGGATAATCGAATCGTGAGGCCAGTGAAGATGCGCACCCCTAATAAATAAAAAAAATAATAAAAAAAAAAAATATATATATATATATATATATATATATATATAATTTATTTCTCTATATCGGTGTATAACACGCACCCCAAGTTTAGGCGGGAATATTAAGGAAAAAAAACCTTACATTTAAATGCCCATCAATGCAGCCTTGTCCATCATTGCAGCCTTGCCCAGTGCCTTTGCAACATTGCTAGTCTAGTTGCAGCCATGCCCTGGTTTAAAATTGTCGTTGACTGAGCGGAGAGGAGCGAGCGCCGACAACATACAGAAATCCGAGTGTACTTCGGCTAGACTCAGCTTGGCTCATAGTCAGGGGCGGGACTGCGAGAGGAGCCGAGTAAAGCCGAAGTACACTCGGCTTTCTGTATCTCGGCTCCGCTCGATCCTTTCTTCAGAATCAGCGGGAGATCGGTGGGGATCGGTGTATAACACGCACCCACGATTTTCCCCTGATTTTTAAGGGGAAAAAAGGTGCGTGTTATACGCCGATAAATACGGTATATAATCTCTATCTCCCCATAGAATGTAAACTCTAACTATATAACTTTCACGCAGACTAAATATTATACACTATTTTGAGTTATTTTTTGTAACCAAAGAAATGTAGCAGAATACATTTTAGCCTAAATTTTATGAAGGGTATTTGCAAAATGTTAAAACTAGCAAGAAAAACTTTGTGTGTTTTTGGGGGGATGTTCAAAATTTGGGGATATTTTTAACATTGTATAGCATAAATAAAAAAAAACAGTGGTGATCAACTACCACCAAAGAAGTGTTTATTTGAAAAAATGTATATGAATTTTATTTTGGGTACAGTGTTGTAATTACCAGTTAAAGTAGCGCAGTGCTGAATAGCAAAAAATGCCCTGGTCCTGAAGGGGGTAAAACCGAAATGGTCACAGTGTTTATACTTCTGTATCTAGCACTTTCCCATTACATACAATGTGATCTGTGTCAGTTGGGTGTGTGAGTGTGTGAGTTTTGGATAGAGAGGGATTGGAACCCCTGTCGGTTTTTATTGCTGTCTGTGCCCCCCTTTTGGGGAAATGCATCCTCTCTATTTGTCCTGTTTACTGTTATTATTGAAAGAAAAAAAAAAAACAAAAAAAAATGTTTGGGTTGTCCCTAGAAAGTCATCAGTGCTGCATTTAATTGTCTCCTCATCAGCGTACATCAGTGAAGGAGATGAATTACTTTATTTACAAAATTTTCTGACAAACTAAGAAAAAAAAAACGTTTTATTTTTTTTTCTTTCTTTCTTTCTTTCTTTCTTTCTTTCTTTCTTTCTTTCTTTTTCTTTCTTTCTTTCTTTCTTTTTTTGTTTTGTTTTTTTCTTTTTTTGCAAAAAAAAAAAAAAAAAAAGTGCTGATTTAAATACCATTAAAAAAGCTCTATTTGTGTGAAAAAATAAATAAATGCAATTTGGATACAGTGTTGCATGACCGCGCAATTGTCATAAAATATGTGACCCTACTGAAAATTGGCCTGGGCAGGAAGTGGGTAAAAGTGACAGGTATTGAAGTTTTGTTAATTTGCAGGTAATTCCTCTTGCTTCCTGTTTGGCTATGGGACAGGAAGTGAAAGGAAATCTCCACAATGGGACACAGATGGCGGGTGAGGGGGGGGGGGGGAGAATGTATAGGGGGTTATAAACTCTTCCTTACTCTTTATAAAATGGGGGGGGGGGGGGGGGGGTTGTCTAGAATTCTACTTTTCATGAATCATTGCAATCAGTTCATATATAAAGTGAGCCGCCAGCGGGTTCTTTGTTGGCCGTATACCGTGCATTGTAATCAGGTTTGTGCTCTATGCCAAAACTTGCTGCTTTAGAGCGTGTTTTTATTTTTATTTTATTTTATTTATTTTTTTGCAAGTTCCTAGGACAGATTTTATCTAGATGGGCAGCCAGATCCCCATCTACATACAATCTTGCTTGCGTAAACCACTTACAACTAATTGGATTCAGACTGAAGTATTTATAACTTTTTTTTTTTTTTGCACTCCCCATTCTACTGAAGATGAAGGCTACCAATAAAATCATGTCATTTAACGGAACACAGCCTTCTGTTACAAAGCGAGTCACTTCCATCCCCCTCACTAATCGATCGCTTTGACGCTTTTCCTGGCACATTGTGTCTGTATTCTTCTTCCTGACCTCATTCTGGCTGTCTTTTTTTATTTTTTTAATGTTTTTATTCGCTTTTTAGGATGCAAGAAAATTGTGTACAATATATAGAACAGCATTTCTCCAGCCCCGGGGTTCCTTCACAGGTTGTTAGGGGTTCCTTGAGCAATTTCTGTCTCTCGGATAAGTAGACACTTATTATTATATTTTTAGATACAACCAGCATGGGAGTTCTTCCTCTGACCAGGATGGCCTGTTTCCCAATGATCGCTGATTTAAGGGGGGCCTTTCTTCACTCGCCACCAATGCAAGGGAGCAGTTTACTGATCACCAGTGTAAGGGGGCGTGTCTTCACTGACCATCCATGCAAGGGAGTAACTTTACTGAGGTGTAAGGAGGCAATTTACTGACCACCAATGTATGGAGGCACTACGCTGACCGCCAGGGTGAGGGGGGGGGGGTGGCGCGTGCTACGCTGACCGACAGGGTGAGGGGGGGGGGTGGCGCGTGCTACGCTGACCACCAGGGTGAGGGGGGGGAGGCGTGTGCTACGCTGACCACCAGGGTGAGGGGGGGGAGGCGCGTGCTACTCTGACCACCAGGGTGAGGGGGGGGAGGCGCGTGCTACTCTGACCACCAGGGTGAGGGGGGGGGGGGGGGAGGCGCGTGCTACGCTGACCACCAGGGTGAGGGGGGGGAGGCACGTGCTACGCTGTTAGTGGGCTTTTAATCCATTTACCACCTATGTATGGAGGCACTATGCTGACCGCCAGGGTGAGGGGGGGCGCACGCTTTACGCTGACCGTCAGGGTGAGGGGCTGACCGCCAGGGTGAGGGGGGGCGCACGCTTTACGCAGACCACCAGGGTGAGGGGGGGCGCACGCTTTACGCAGACCACCAGGGTGAGGGGGGGCACGCTATGCAGACCGCCAGGGTGAGGGGGGGGCACGCTATGCTGACTGCCAGGGTGAGGGGGGGCACGCTATGCAGACTGCCAGGGTGAGGGGGGGGCACGCTAAGCAGACTGCCAGGGTGAGGGGGGGGCACGCTATGCAGACTGCCAGGGTGAGGGGGGGGGGGGCACGCTATGCAGACTGCCAGGGTGAGGGGGGGGGGGGCACGCTATGCAGACTGCCAGGGTGAGGGGGGGCACGCTATGCAGACTGCCAGGGTGAGGGGGGGGGGCACGCTATGCAGACTGCCAGGGTGAGGGGGGGGGGGGGGGGGCACGCTATGCAGACTGCCAGGGTGAGGGGGGGGCACGCTATGCAGACTGCCAGGGGGGGGGGGGGGGGGGGGGGGGCACGCTATGCAGACTGCCAGGGTGAGGGGGGGGGGGGGGGGGGGGGGGGTGGGGGGGGGGGGGGGGGGGGGGCAGGGTGAGGGTGAGGGGGGGGGCACGCTATGCAGACTGCCAGGGTGAGGGGGGGGGGGGGGCACGCTATGCAGACTGCCAGGGTGAGGGGGGGGGGGGCACGCTATGCAGACTGCCAGGGTGAGGGGGGGGCACGCTATGCAGACTGCCAGGGTGAGGGGGGGCACGCTATGCAGACTGCCAGGGTGAGGGGGGGCACGCTATGCAGACTGCCAGGGTGAGGGGGGGGCACGCTATGCAGACTGCCAGGGTGAGGGGGGGGCACGCTATGCAGACCGCCAGGGTGAGGGGGGGGCACGCTATGCAGACCGCCAGGGTGAGGGGGGGGGCACGCTATGCAGACCGCCAGGGTGAGGGGGGGCACGCTATGCTGACCGCCAGGTTGAGGGGGGGCGAGCTATGCTGACCGCTAGGGTGGGGGGGTGGGGGCATGCTATGCTGACCGCCTGGGTGAGGGGAGTGCGCTACGCTGACCCCTGGTGCAAGGGTCAATTCTGAGTGGCTCATCAATGTTAGTGGGCTTTTAATCCATTTACCACCAAGGAGAGGGAATATTACAATTATTTTATGGCTTCTAGGGTCCTTTCTTTTTTTTTTTTTCCTAACCATTTATTCTTTAATTTTGTTCACTTCCTGCTCACACTAGAGCACCATGAGCTGTAGATCTACTCAGAGGTTTCCGGAGACCTAAAAGTGGTTTAATGGGTTCCTCCATGTTTAAAAGTTGGGAGAGGCTGGTATGAAAGACACACAACCTATAATGGCATCTAGCCATGGATTTTAATGAAGTCATTGGCTACAAATAATTTGTATCTATTTACTCAACGCAACCCCATATTTTACCAAAAAAAGTGTTTTAAATTGTATGTTTGCAATAAACACAAATAAACAAACACATTTTTAGAACTCCTTTTCTTTTTTGTTATATTTTTTTTTTTTTTTTTTTTTTTTTTTTTTACTGAAAATTTGCGTTTTAATAAACAGGCAAATTATCGTGTGACCTAAAGATCTACAACTATGATCTTTATATTCTACACGGCCTCTGAGTTCAGAAATTATATAATGTTCTGGGGGTTTAAAGAGGAGGAAGTCGACTCTTAATTTTTTATTTTCAATAATAAGTCTTACCTGTAGGTACTGTAAAGATCTCCTTAACTTGCACAGTTTAGTAGATATTCAGAGCATATAGCTGATGACATCATCGGCACACGTGCTCTGAAGGTTGTGCTTACCATGACCTTCAGAGCCTGTGCCGTGAACGGCAGCTCCCGTGCGCATGCGTGGTTTTAATGTCATAGTGGCTCCGACCATTCACAGCGCCGGAGCCCATCAACCCGGAAGAAACTCTGGGAAGATGTCAGCAGTGTGTGGGCTTTTTTGTACAGGGTCTTTAAAAAAAGTGTGTGTGTATATTATAAACATTTTTTATTATTTTACTACTAGAAATTACCAAAAATTACATTTTTCATGAGTGCAAAAAATGGAAATGACCTGCTCCTACAGCCAAACTAGCTTCACGCTTTTTAGTGTTTTTTTATTTTTATTTTTTTGTTTTGTTTTTTGTTTTTTTGTTTTCCTTCAGAAATCAAACTTTCCAGTTCAGCCATTATTATTATTATTATTAGTATTTCCTATTTGTTGTATCCTTGTATAGTAAGGTGCCACACTCCAAACAGTGAACCTGAACTGCTGAAATTTTAAGATTTGCTATCTTGTAGGAAACCTCTAGAAATCTTAATTTGTGCCTAAGACAGTACCCTCAAATGTTGTTTTTTTACTTTTATTTTTTGGTTTTTAAATTCTGAGAAATAGCATGGTACTTATGTGCTTAGGCACTCTTCTGTAGTCTCATAGCTGCATATGCTTAATATGAGATCATCAAGGCATTGCTGTGTCTGATTGCCAGCCTCTCCAGATTTAGAAGGATTTTTGGTCGTGTCACCGCTGTGCTGGTTGGTGTTCTCCTTGCTGGAGAGGGGAAGCTGTGCCTAAGATTCTAAGCCACTGTCCGACCTTGCCTGGTCTATGAAAATTTGTGAACATTATGCACACCCTGAGCCACCCCCCGTCCTGTAAGTTTACCTAGGGTGTGTGTTGTTTTGTTTGTCTTATTTATTTTTTTCTATTGGGTTATAGAGCACCAATCCCCAGAATAAATCCAGTAAAAGCAGGGAGGTACTTGCACTGCAAGTTCTCAGGTACAGCTTCCTCTGACTCTGGTGCGGGCATTGGATTATAAGCCCTGTATCGGGACACCCAAGTGTCTGGTGGAGACCTTTGGCTGTAACTCCTGCTGGAAGTACTGTGGTGGGGAAACTTGGCTTTAAGCTCCCTCGGAGTAGAGCATCTGGTGTGGACTCTTGGCTGTAGGCTACCCTCTGGAGATAGACTCTGGTGTGGACATTTTGGCTTTAAGCTCTCTCTGGGGGTAGAGACTCTGGCGTGGACTCCTGAGTGCAAGCTCCTGCTGGAAGTAGAGACTCTGGTGGGGATGCTTGGCTGTCCCTCTGGGAGCAGGGACTCTGGGATAACTATGCCTTGTTTTTAAAGTGTTATGTTGGTTCAATATAATTATGGGAAATAATACTTTTTTTTTTTTTTTTTTTCTCCTTTTGCAGTGATCAACAAAAGACCATGGTGAGTAGGTGACGTGCTGTATTGGCCTCCAAGAAGGTTCTAACCTGTGGTTCTTACTTCACCAAGACAGCCTCTTTTAGGTTGGTTCTCTCAATACCTAATGTCTTCATGTGCTCTGCTTGATCTGGCTCTTGCAGTGTAATTGTATAACCTGCCGTTATGTATTGTTAACACGAAACCTGTTCTGAGGTTAGGAGATGGCCATCTTATTGTGTCACTAAACACCGTCTCTGAGGTTGTTATATAAGACCATCACGGTGTTGCGCTCCCAGGCTTTACATCTCCAATATTTTCTCCGTCTTCAGATTTTCCAATGGCTGACCAAAGAATGGATATCTCGTCAACTATCAACGACTTTATGTCCCCAGGCCCCACCGACCTCATATCCAGCTCACTCAGTACAAGTAGCATGGAGTGTAACCGCAAGAGGAAAGGAAGCTTGACAGATTACCAGTAAGTAGTCTTTATTATAGCCCTCTCCTCTGTTCATAATGGCTAGGCCATACTTGTGTCCATATTTCTTGTGATACCTTCCAGGAAATGGAAAAGCAGGTTTGTGGTCATCCTGTGGGGTAAAATGTGTGATAAAACCAGATAGTGTGATGCCATGGAAAGTTGCATAACTCTTAAATATATCAGGTTTTCATCTCCAAGTTCTTTTATTTTTCTTCTCCTCCTTTTTTTATTTTTTTCCTTTTTTATTTTTTTCATTTCTTTTTTCAGATTTTTCTTTTCCTTCTCTTCCTTTTTTTCCTTACTACTTTTTTCCTTTTTTCTTCCTTTCTTCTTTTTCTTCTTTTTCTTCTTTTTCTCTTCCTTCTCTTCCTTCTCTTCCTTCTCTTCCTTCTCTTCCTTCTCTTCCTTCTCTTCCTTCTCTTCCTTCTCTTCCTTCTCTTCCTCTTCCTTTTCCTTCTCTTCCTTCATTTTTTTTCTTCTTTTCCTTACTTCTTTTACTTCTCTTCCTTTCCCTTCTTTTGCCTTCCTTTTTCTTTTCCCTTCTTTCTTCCCTTTTTTCCTTTTTTTTATTTTTTTCTCCTTCTTGATAAAAGACCTTTCTGCTAAAGAACTAATGAGGCATGGCCATTTATAATTTTACTTTTTTTTCCAGCCTTTGCACTCAGGGATGGCAGCTTGTACTGTTATTAAGTTGCAAGGCCTGTCATGAATGCCGACTTGCCCCCCGCCTAAGCTCGGGGTTAAATGACATTATCAAGGCTGCAGGCGGAGGTCAAATGGTTAACTTGATGATGTAATCCTGACAGCGCATGTGTTTTATGATTATTTTGTTTAGCAATGAGCTCAGATAGAAACTAAGATGGCCTTACATGGGTGCTTAACCTGGGGCCCTCAAGCCGCTGCAGAACTACAAGTCCCATCATGCTTCTCCCCTTGGTAGTCATGCTTGTAACTGTCAGCCTTGCAATGCATCATGGGACTTGTAGTTCTGCAACAGCTGGAGGGCCACAGGTTGAGCATGTATGCGGCGTACAGCACTGACCGCAGCCTTCTGCTGTGACAGGGAGAGAATACAACAAAATAAACAAAATCCATATCAAAATAATCTGTGAGAGGTAAGGATATGTTTTAACACAATAGGGATTTCTATCACCTATCTAATACAAATGCATATTGATGGGTAGCTCACCTATTTTTTGAGTCCCTAAAGTCTGCCACCATACATGCCCTGGCTGTGCAAAGATAGTTAAAATGTGCAAATCTTCATCGAGAGAATTGTCAGCAGAACTAATGAGCAGCCTAGAAATTTGCAAGAATTTGTATCTTGGGATTTTGGTTCCTAGGGAAGGCAGAACTATACTCGCCTCGATCGATGGGCCCCCAAGCTCCCCGCCCGAAGGTGTCAGCTTCTGGGTCTGGATCGCCAGAAGCCCATTGGATGATATCAGTCCCGTGCATGCACGGGAGTTCAGTCAGATTCAGCATTGCCGAATATGTACAGTGAGCTGCTTGCTGTACGGGGGCGGACTTTTTCTTTCTTTTTCTTTCTTTTTCTTTCTTTTTCTTTCTTTTTCTTTCTTTTTTCTTTCTTTTTCTTTCTTTTTCTTTCTTTTTCTTTTTCTTTTTTCTTTCTTTTTCTTTCTTTTTTTTCTTTCTTCTTTTTTCTTCTTTTCCTCCTTTTTTCTTCTTCCTTTTTTCTTCTTCTTTTTTTTTCTTCTTCTTCTTCTTCTTTCGCCCCTTTCACGACTTCAAAGTCGCGTGATTTTACCGCGATTCGCGTCCGCCATTTTTGCTGCGATTTCAAGGAATGCCTGTGTAAGTGGCATCAAAATCGGACCAAAGTAGTGCAGGGACTACTTTGAAGTCGTACTAATATGAATGGCTGTCATTGGAAATCATGGGGAACCACTTGTCATGCTACTTTGCAGTCCCAAATCGTGGGACAAGTCGTATAAGTGTGAAAGGGGACTAAGCCAATCGGTCAGGCGGAAGATTACCTGCCTCAGAAGCCTCTGATGGAAGCAGTCATTCTCTGTAGGCACGTAGGACTCTCACTGAAATGACATCGCCAGCACTGAAGCCGAATGTGTTCACCAGTCAGCAGTGATCTGATTGTGACAACACCATGTATAGCTTTATTACTATCCATTATATTCACTTCCCCTACATACATGTGACTGAGGCTGGAAATTACGCTTCGTTTATGGAGGCCGCAGAGCTGATTTGTGTTCCGGAGTTTCTATAGTAACCAGATCGACTTTCTATAGTTTGACGCATAGAAGGATCTTGACTTTAGACCGTGTACTGTTTATGTCCCTTTTTATAATGGAAGGATTGTGCCTGGCCTGTTCATGTGTATGACGATTTATTTTTATCTTTTTTCTGCAATTTTTTATTTCCTTTTTTAAAGCTTATATTCTGCAGAGCACACCTATTAATCAAGTCCAAATGTATTTTTTAAATGCCAAAACTACTAAAGCGGCGCTAAAAATAGCTCCGCTTTACTACCGATGCCTGGGGTGTTCAGTGTGAAAGGGGCTTTGGGGGGGGGGGGTCTTAATGCAAGCAGTGGGTTTATGCAAATGTTAAAATGTCTTGGTGGGTGTCAGTCTGGAGGAGTTGGGCGTTCCTAGGCAGATGGCATTTGCATAAAGATCACCCTCGTGTGATGCTGAGCCTCCATGATTGAAAGAACTGAAATCCAATGAAAGAAAGAAAGGGACAGGCCAAGGATAGTCGAGCAATGAAGGAAAGGGCTGCAAAAAAGGACAGAGGCATTACCACCACCAATTTTTATTAGATATAAAAGCTAAAAACCTACTCGCATGAGGAGGTACAAGCATATCTAAACACCACACCATCTTGGGGCGATGCCAAAATGCTGCGGTTGGAAAGCTGACACGTTTCGGGGGACAAGCCCCCTTCCTCAAAGCAGCTCTGAGGAGGAGAGCTTGTCCCCCGAAACACGTAAGAAGTTGTACATCAACCTGTACAACATGAAAGACTCAATGAGAGGCTGGAGGGGAGGATTGTTCTTTTTCTCCATCTTTCTCCTGCTTAGCCTGAAAACCATCTTCTGATAATAAATTCAGCTCACGTCTCTTCCTCTCTATGTATTCTTATAGTTTTGTTTATGGAATATGCAAATGACCGTTAATGTAATATTTTCTTGTTTTCAGGCTCGATGGCTTTTCTTTTGAGTAAGTATACACCAAGCATTTTTTTATTTTTTTTACCTCCCCTCTGTTCTTCATGTCTTCAATCTTCCTTTTCTCTGTATGCCATCAGAATAAAATTTAAATGAAACAATCCAAATGAATTTGAAGTGCAGACTTTCATCTTTATTTCAAGGGGTTGATCATAAATATCAAGTACAAACTTAAGGAACTGCAACCATTTTTTTACACCATTTTTTCACACCATTTTTTCACACTGCAAGCTCCACCATGTGACCACAGATGACCACAGATGATGTGTGCTTTGGATCATGAGCTGTTCCAAGCCTTCTCCACACTTTTATTTTTTGATGTTCCCGCCATTCTGGTACAGATTAATCTTTCATCCGTCCAAAGAATGCTTTTCCAGAACTGGTCTGGCTTTTTTAGATGTTTTTTTGGAAAAGTCTAATCTGGCTTTTCTATACTTCAGGCTTAGGAATGGTTTGCACCTTAGTTTTCTCTTGATTGTAGACTTTCACAATGATATGCCCACCTCCTGGGGAGTGTCCTTCACTTGTCCGCATGTTGTGAATTGGTTTTTCTTTAACATAGAGAGGATCCTACTGTTGTCTTCTGTGGACGTCCAGGCTTTTTTATGTTGCTAAGCTCACCAGTGCATTCTTCTTTCCTCCAGAATGTACTGAACTGTTGATTTGGCCACTCCTAATGTTGCTGCTATCTCTGATGGATTAATTTTCCTTTTTGAAGCCTTCCAATGTTTCACTTGCATGGACAGCTCCTTTGAACGCATGATTTTAGGTTCAGAGCAATAGATTCCAAATGCAAATACCACGCTTAGAATCAACTCCAGACCTTTTACCTGCTTTTTGATGAATAAATAACGAAGGAGTAGCCCACACCTGGCCATGAAACAGCTTTTGATTCAATTGTCCAATTACTTTTGGTCCCTTGAAAAAAGGGGGGATGGCTATTCTTAAGAGCTGTAATTTCAAAACCCTTCCTCCAATTTTGGATGTACATACCTTCAAATTAAACCTGAGTGTGCACATTCAGCCCATTATATAACTATAGCTTGAATATGTTTTGGTAAATACCTGAAAAATCAAAAATTGTACCCGTGTCTAAATATATATGGACCAAACTGTGTATATTGTATCTAAAGAGGATAGGGATTGTAGTCTAAAAAAAACAACAATGTCCTATATTGCAGCTTACCCATTCTTGGGTGTGGTGGCTCTATGCCTTAGTTTTATTTTGATTTTTGCCTGGTGATCCTGCCGGGAACGCACTTCCTGTCCATGGATAACAACGCTTACTCACTGTACTGTATGGTGGAGCAGCATTGCCACCCTAGAACAGGACTACAGAAACATCCTGCTCTCATCTTTTCTATAACTTAGAGGGGAGGTGTTCTGTAGTTCTCAGGAGTTGAATTATAATTAAAGGCAGCCTTCTCTTTTTTTTTTTTTTTTTTTTTTTTTGGTATATAGTGGAGATGGATTCTTTTTACTGCTGTCAGTATCCCCGTTAGAGAGATTCACCCTCCTCCGACAGGAGTTATAACCCTCCCTCAACTCTATCCAAAAAAAGGGGGGGGGGGGGGGTTCCTATAATTCTACTTCAATTGGAAACCATGCTAACTGTTGAGAATCCAGCACAGGAAGTTATCAGCTCACAAGATTTCTGGCAGGATCAACGGGTGTTGTGTTTGTGTGCTTTATTTTTTTATTAAACAGATAGAACTAAACATTTTTAGGCCCCTTGCACACTGGGACTGCTGTTCCTTCTGGCAACAGTGTTTTGGCAGAAAACTCCATTCAGACTAGAGCTGCACGATTAATCGTTAAAAAATCGCGATCTCCTTTCACCCCCTCCTGACGATCTCTCCTGCAGAGAGTAGGTGATTCTTTCATATAAAAAATTTCTGTCATATAAACAAGTGGAGAGGTTATCTGCTTAGAGTCCATTCACACAGGGGCAACTTTGAATCCAACTTGAAGTCGCGCAACAAAATCAATCAATGTAAGTGAATGAGAGCCGTCCCTGTCTGCACACTACTGACTTCAGAAAAGGTTCCTGTACTACTTCATTCCGACTTCTAGGCGACTTGTACCCATTGATTTTCAATGGAAGTTGCCTCCAAGTCGGATCTCCTGTCTTAACTGAAGCAACTTTCCAACTTGAAACATTGTAACTACACTTCTTAGATCAAAGGAATAGAACCTCTTGTGTAAACAAATAATCTGGGCAGTCTTCCAAGCTTTCAACCACGTGTAAATGCAGGAAGTTTAACCACTTGAAGTCTAAATCTTTTTCTGACACTTCTTTCTAAAGTTAAAATCAATATTTTATGTCAAACTGTATTTGCCCAGCGGTCTTTCAAATGTAATTGTTTGGGAAAAAGTACACTTCAATAAATAAAAAAATAAAAAAACAAACAGTAAAATAAGCACAATTTTTTTTTTTGTTTTAATGTGAAAGATGATGTTACGCCGCGAGAATCGTGAGAGAATCGTGATCTATCTTCTAAGCAAAAAAATCGTGATTCTCATTTTAGCCAGAATCGTGCAGCTCTAGTGCAGACTGTAAAATATTTGGCCCTCCGTACTGTCACGTAGCACTGATCATTTAGTCTGTTGGTGTCCAATGTTTGATTTGATTGCTGTAATTTTAGTAGGAACCAACTTCATAGTATGATTGGACATTTGGATTAACAGATATATATATATTTTTTTATTTTTGTTTTTTTTTACAGCCATGGGGAAGGTATGGATACCGATAAGGATGATCCACATGGGATGTGAGTATTCTCTGAAACCCACTTGGAATGCATTATGTGCACCGAAATGAAAGCTCCGGTACTGAAACCGAAAATTCAGGCTACACCTGGCTCAAGCTAAAACCGAAATTTAAATTTTTTATAAATTAATTTTATTTATATTTTAAATTAAAATTTTTAATTATTATCATGACTTTAAATATGAATTTGCCATTATCGGCACTTTTTTTTTTGAAGTGGTGTTAAAAATCCTGCTTGCTACATTTTTTTTTTTTTTTTGGTTTGTTTAGTCAGTTAAAGCGGCACCAAAAAGGCAGCTCCCCATTGAAGTGCGTTGAAAACGCACTGTGTGTGTTGTGTTTTTTTTATGCATTTTTGAGTCACGTGACCCATGAAAAACGCACCATAAGCACAGTAAAATCGCCAGTGGTTTTGGCAGCCATTACCGGCACTTTTAGACCCTGATAAATTTTGGTGCATCACTAATTTATTGGATGGTAATTTAGTGTACATGCTTTTGATTGGCTATCATCCTGTTATCAGCCCTCATATTTTGCTTACAGAGCATATCCACAAAACGTACGTCCTAATTGCTGGCCTTAGTAATTTTGTAGCATCGATTTTTATCGCCTGTCTTATGACCCTAAGGCCCTGGTGCCCAACCTGCAGCCTGAGGGCCTCATACAGCCCTTTGGTATATGATGTGTGGCCCTCGGACCTTAGCAGTCTGTAGTGGGAACATTGATTGGGGTAATAGCATCGATCTCTACCAGCCTCATGTAACCTCTTTCCAGCTTCATATTGTCTTCTGCAGCATCTTCCCACCAACAATGTATCCTGTCCTCACTCTCTGACCCTCATTTACTCTATTGGGTCTGCAGTCTCTGACCGTCCTCAAGTATTGCATATATTGAACATTATGTGCCACCCTTTGATGTCTGGGGCTGCATTTGGGGCCCCCTATAGCTCATAAGCCGACAACTACTGCACTAAGGGCTCATTCAGATGGGTGCTGAGAGCCGTCCTCTATGCTGAACTGCTTTTTGCCGCATCTGCATGCAGGCAGCTCGGTCAATGATTTACTGGCACCTGTTGATCGGCTTGTGCTGGAACTAATCGCAGCACAGCCGGCATACCCCCCCCACCCGGAGGTGCCGGATCACATATTAGATACGTGATCCAGCGCAGGGGTGCCGCTCTGCCACCATACACCTACTTGAGGCAGTTCGGCAAGTGGTTATGGAACTAAAGGCTTTTTTTTTTTTTTTTACAACGTGTGTGTTTGTTTTGTTTTTTTTACCATGTTTAAATGTAATATGCTTGCAGCAAGTAGATTGTCTGTCTGTCTGTCTGTCTGTCTGTCTTTCTTTCTTTCTTTCTTTCTTTCTTTCTTTCTTTCTTTCTTTCTTTCTTTCTTTCTTTCTTTCTTTCTTTCTTTCTTTCTTTTCTTTCTTTCTTTCTTTCTTTCTTTCTTTCTTTCTTTCTTTTTTTTCTTTCTTTCTTTCTTTCTTTCTTTCTTTCTTTCTTTCTTTCTTTCTTTCTTTCCTTTCTTTCCTTTCTTTCTTCTTTTTTTCACAGCAGTTGCATAATATTCTCTCTTTTTTTTAGGTTGGACTATCCTGAAGGTCGGATTAAAAACGCACGGTGAGTCACACTGCAAGTGCCTATTACCTGGTGATGTGATGGCAGATAATCTTTTACATAACCATATGCAGTTTTATATAAATACAGCCATTTTTTCTAAAGAACACAACTGTTGCATGTAAAGGGGGCGGGGGAATATGGCTGCGGCCTCAAGGACTCGGCAAAATGTTATAGAGAAATCCTCTGAAAAAGAGAGCTTTTTCCACCTTTTTAATGTGACCTATAAATTGTACAACTCAATTGAAAAACTAACAAATCCTTTTAGGGGGAAGTAAAACTAAAATGTGGTTGCATAAGTGTGCACACCCTCTTATAACTGGGGATGTAGCTGTGTTCAGAATTAAGCAATCGCATTCAAACTCATGTTAAATAGGAGTCAGTACACACCGGACATCATTTAGAGTGCCTCTGATAAACCCTAAATAAAGTTCAGCTGTTCTAGTAGGTCTTTCCTGACATTTTCTTAGTTGCATCCTTCAGCAAAAGCCATGGCCCTCAGAGAGCTTTCAAAGCATCAGAGGGATCTCATTGTTTTAAAGGCATCAGTCAGGCGAAGGAGACAAAAGAATTTTCCAAGGCCTTGGATATACAATGGAACACAATAAAGACAGTCATCAAGTGAAGAAAATATGGCACAACAGTGACATTACCAAGAATTGGACGTCCCTCCAAAATGTATGAAAAGACGAGAAGATAACTGGTCAGGGAGGCTGCCAAGAGGCCTACAGCCAACATTAAAGTACTGGCTGTGTGGTAAATGTGACAACAATCTCCTGTATTCTTCATATGTCTGGTCTATGGGGGGTAAAGTGAGAAGACGGAAGCCTTTCCTTATGAAGAAAAACATCTAAGCCCTGGCTAAATTTTGCAAAAACGCATCTGAAATCTCCCAAAAGCATGTGGGAAAATGTGTTCTGGTCTGATGAAACCAAGGTTGAACTTTTTTGGCTATAATTCCAAAATATATGTTTGGTGCAAAAAACAACACTGCACATCACCAAAAGAACACCATACCCACCGTGAAGCATGGTGGTGACAGCATCATGCTTTGGGGCTGTTTTTCTTCAGCTGGAACAGGGGCCTTAGTCAAGGTAGAGGGAATGCTGAACAGTTCCAAATACCAGTCCAATATTGGCACAAAACCTCCAGGTTTCTGCTAGAAAGCTGAACATGAAGAGAAACTTCATCTTTCAGCATGACAACGACCCGAAGCAATCATCAAAATCAACAAAAGAATGGCTTCACCAGAAGAAGATTAAAGTTTTGGAATGGCTCAGCCAGAGCCCAGACCTGAATCCCATTGAAAACCTGTGGGGTGATCTGAAGAGGGCTGTGCACAGGAGATTCCCTCGCAATCTGACATTTGGTTTTGATAGATTTTATGGTGCTCCTAGAGATCATCAAAGATTTGGATAGTTTTTTTTTTTTTATAACCCAACCCTGACTTGTACTTCTCAACAACATTGTCCCTTCCTTGTTTGGAGACTTCCTTGGTCTTCATGGCAGTGTTTGGTTAGTGGTGCCTCTTGCTTAGGTGTTGCCGCCTCTGGGGCCTTTCACAAAGGTGTGTCTATGTAATGACAGATCATGTGACACTTAGATTGCACACAGGTGGACATCATTTCACTAATTATGTGACTTCTGAAGGTAATTGGTTGCACCGGAGCTTTTTATGGGCTTCATAACAAAGGGGGTGAATACATACGCCCATGCCAATTATAATTTTTCTTTTATTTCTGAAAAATAGTTGTATGTATATATTTTTTCTAATTTTACTTCACCAACTTAGTCTATTGTGTTCTGATCCATCACATATAATTCAGATTAAAAAAACATTGAACTAAAGGCTGTAATGTAACAAAATGGGTAAAAATCCAAGGGGGTGAATACTTTTGCAAGGCACTGTATAATTTAAAGGCATTGCAAGTGAAGGCATTTTTCGTGTGGTGGTGTTTATTTTTTCATGCTTTGATGGTCCTCTGTTTCAGGGAGGCACACAGTCAGATTGAGAAGCGGCGCAGGGATAAAATGAACAGTTTCATAGACGAGTTGGCATCTCTAGTGCCCACGTGTAATGCCATGTCACGGAAGCTGGATAAGCTAACGGTACTGCGAATGGCGGTGCAGCATATGAAGACGCTACGAGGCAAGTGGCCCTGCTGCACACAGAGTAACGATCTACACTGAAATTGCTTCACTCTTATGACCCACTGTAGCCCCGCCCCCATCCTCTGTTTCCGCTTTGATATTCTTATTAACTTTAAGTGGTTTTCAGGTGTTTTTATTTTTTTTAGGACTCTATTGGGGCTTGTTCCACAAGTGCTTTGCTCTATGAAGAGCGATCCACATTTTAGATCGCTCTAAGGAAAGGAATTGACAGTGAGGAGGCGTTTTACCGCCTGCTTGCTGCCTGCTTTTAAAGGCTAACTACACTTTTGTGGATATAGATAGATATTATATATATATATATATCTATATCTCTAGATCTAGATAGATAGATAGATAGATAGATAGATAGATATATCTCTATATATATCTAAAAATTTTCAAGGCCTTGCAGGATACGATAGCCAAGGGGTGCGTCAACCCGAATTTCATCACGGGCCGCATCAGCACTGATTGCCCTCCATGTCCAGAGCACCCATCCCCCCCCCCTTACATCAGAAGTCAAGTGTCCCCCACCATCCCTTACATCACAGTCCACCCCCCCCCCCCCCACCTTGTGCTGCTGCCGGGAAAAAGTGAGGGGCGGAGCTGGGAATCAGAAAGTGCAGTGTCTGGAGGAGGAGCAGAGGAGGGCAGGAGTTAGCTGCTGAAGTCTGCTGAATGATAACGGGGGGAGGAGGAGACAAGGTGGGGAATGCGGCTGCACAGAGAACACAGGATCTGTAGGATGAGTTCTGTCCCACTCTCTGCTGCTGACCGCGGAGACTAGGTGGGTGCGCAGACTATGGGGGGGGGGGGGAATGCCCCAGCTGTAGCAGAGAGGCACGGGGGCCACATGAATTGGCCTGGCGGGCCACGTGTTTAACACATGTGCCATAGCCAAAGCACTCTACCTAGCTGTGCTGCTGAAGAGCCTTATTTTCCTATAGTTGCATGGTGGCACTATCCACCAATTTACTACAGAACTATGGGCGAGCCTGTAAGGAGTGAGGTGGATACAATACTTTTTAGAAGCAAGAATTTAAATCACGCTAAGTAGTAAAAATAAGCAGCTACCACATCAACTGTAAATGCATAGAAATTAAAAAGTGCAGCGCTAAATATCCAAATGTGAAAAAACATAAAACCCAACGTGCAGCGTCCAATCAGTGAAGTCCAAATACGGTATTTCAAGCTGTAATGCCAGTGTAAGTATCAGTGAAAATGAAGCCACATCCAAACAAGCCCGTGTTGAAAAGGAACACCTTCACCATTCACTCAGATGGATTTGACTTCCAAGTTATAAGAAGTAAAAGTGCGCTTGTGTCAAGGGCGAGCGTATTGCTCCGCAGCAGAATGGAATGCGCTCCGATACCCATTATTCCAAGGTCCTCCTCATGGCCATAATGGTAAAAAGAGAACTGGGAGACCACATAGCATAAATCCATCAAAAGCAATGATCTATTAAAAAGCATAGATAGTACTCACAAATGGAGTAGCAGCCCAGTGACTAAACGCGTAGGAGGGAGCTGACGTATGTGATGTCATCACACACCCCCGACTTCCGTAAGTGGTATTCACCTGTCCTGGGCTGCTACTCCGGTTTACATATTCGGATATGAAGATGTTTGTGTATCACTATGCTTTTTAATCATTGATTTTCTTGGATTTACACTGTGGTCTACCAGTTCTCTTTTTGCCACTATGGCCATGAGTACGACCTTGGAATGAGGGTTATCGGAACGCACAGTTTCTATTCTGCCGCAGAGTAATATGCTCTTCTGTGACACTCGTTCTTACTAGGTAGTCAAACCCATCTGGTAAGCGTATTTTGGAATGGATGGGGAAGGTGCATGGCGGTGTGGTGTTCCTATTCAACTTCGATACAATACAATTGCCTATTTTAAAGTGGTGTGACCTCTGCTCAGTGTACACTCCTTGCAATATCCATCCCTAAAAAAAAAGTTCCTCTTAAATGATTTCCAGGTGAACGGTGTGCAGGAGCTTTGAGATTCATGTGATGTTTTTCTCTCCATCTACAGGTGCTGCAAACCCGTACACAGAAGCCAATTACAAGCCGGCCTTCCTATCAGACGATGAGCTAAAGCACTTGATTCTCAGGGTGAGCTGGTTTTATTGTATGTTCTAGGAGTTCTTTTTATATCCACCCGGCCACAGCAAAGTGTACAGGAGCTCTGAAGTATTTACAGGCTTCACGAATTTAGGCGTTCTTACCAAGACCATCATTCACTCGTAGGGCTGGGCTGAAGGGGATTGGTGACCCAGGGAGATGGATCTATTTCTTTATAAGGATATTCTGATATGTCAGGCTTATTGGTGTTGGCACTTAAAGCAGAATTTTACCCATAACCACTTGATAAAAAAATATATTTTTTTAGCAAGGAACATTCATTCTACATTAATAACTATGCTACCGACATTCGTGTGTGTTGTAAATTGCCTTCAGCATTGCCTGTCTCTTCTCGCTGGAGGCGGCCATTTTGCTGAAGCCCAGAGCCATCAAATGGCTGGTGTCATGATCACATGTGCAGAACCATGGCATTTGCAGATCAAACAGGAAGCAGCTTCCTTGGCTGTAAAGCAGGGATATGCAATTAGCGGACCTCCAGCTAGAGTTGCCACCTCATCCCTTTAAAACCGAACACATATTACACAGGTTCTGAGGCTAATTTAATGCAGATAAGGCACCAAGTGAGTTTAATTACCACCTTAATCAGCCACAGAACCCATGTAGTGAATATGTGTTTGGTTTTAAAGGGATGAGGTGGCAACCCTACCTCCAGCTGTTGCAGAACTACAAGTCCCATGAGGCATAGCAAGAATGACAGCAAGAAGCATGACGGGATTTGTAGTTTTGCAACAGCTGGAGGTCCACTAATTGCATATCCCTGCCTGTAAGGCTGTCAGCAGATCGGCGTCTACAAATTATTTTCCTTTTCCTTTTCCTTTCCTTTCCCTTTCCTTTCCCTTTCCTTTTCCTTTCCTTTTCCTTTCCCTTTCCTTTCCCTTTCCTTTTTCCTTTCCTTTTCCTTTCCTTTTCCTTTCCTTTTCCTTTCCTTTTCCTTTCCTTTCCTTTCCTTCCTTCCTTCCTTCCTTCCTTCCTTCTTCCTCTTTAAAGCAGAGCTCCGGGCTCCTTCAGAAAACCAATTAAAAGTCAGCAGGTACAAATACTGTATTAGCTGACTTTTATTATTAGGACACTTACCTGTCCTGGGATCCTGCAATGTCTTCACCTCAGCCGATTTTTATTTATTTTCTTCAGCTCTCGGGTGCTGCCGCCGCAATTGCTTGTAAGGGAAACTGGCAGTGTAGCCTTGCGGCTTCACAGCCGGTTCCCTACTGTGCATGGGCAAAGCGTGCTGTGCTTTGTGAATGGCCCGGCGGCTGGGGAGGATGGAGGGCGGGTGAACTTCCAGGTGATCTTGCCGCGGTGAAATCACCCGGAAGTGGGAGCAGGTGCTTGTCAAAAACAGAATTTGAAGGATAAGGAAAAAATGGACTTTACCGGCACGTATAGAAAAATATAACACATTTTAATAGTTCACATGTAATGACCACATTATACAGTGCACACTTAATAAAACGCATTTAGATATTCGATACACATATAGGAACCCATTGATCAACCCCAGAAAACAGAAGCCACTTGTATACTTCCTGTGGGGCTATATTGGTTTGTGTCAGAAAGGCCCACACTAGAGTCTGGCATTCACTGTTGGGGTGTTCAAAGGTCCTTGGAGAATTTAAAAGATGCTCAACATGTTTCGCAACCAAAATTGTCGCTTCTTCAGGAGCTTGTAAATCTTGAATCGGAGAAATGGTTCGTCATTAGAATACATATATTTCAAATACAAAAATATTGTGTGTGTGTGTGTGGCGACGGTGTAAAACACACACACACACACACACACACACACACACACACACACACACACACACACACACACACACACACACACACACACACACACACACACACACACACACACACACACACACACACGTACATTTTATGAACTCTCCACACTTGGTGTTTATGTAAAGTCTTGGCACTCACCCCTATTGGTGGGACACGGCTACTGACCATAGAGCCTCTCGTGATGGATGAGAGGATGACCACAGGTCTGAGGTCTGTAGGCAAATAAGCGGCGCTTCCACTTGTTAGTGGAACTCCGCTTTAAGTTTCAAAATCCCGGCATGCTGGGATTGCTGACTGTCGCATTGCTTGTGCTCTCAACCAAACCATGTCAAACCATCCAATGGCCGGGGTCATAAGTGATCACATGTGGGGCACCATAGCAGTTGCAGATCAAACGGAGGCTAAGATGGCGGCTTTTCCTTGGCTGAAAAAGGATGGGAGGGTTTACAGTAGTTCCACTTTTTTAAAGGGATTCCGAAGGCACAATTTTATTTTTATAAATAACAAACATGTTATACTTACCTGCTCTGTGTAATAGGTTTGCACAGAGCAGCCCCGATCCTCCTCTTCTCGTGACCCTCTGCCCAGCGCTCCTGGCCCCTTCCCCTTGCCGAGTGCCCTCATAGCAAAACGCTTCCAGTCAAATATTGCCAGTTTGTTTGTCAGTCTGTTATATCTGAAGCTCATCCCTACTTTATAACATTCCATAAATCTGACAGGTTATTGTAGTCTAGGAGAAAGGGGTAGTGATTGTGTTTAGTAGTATAGAGATCCTAGCTGGCTAAAGGGAGCCCTCGGATACCATCTTTTTTACTTGTGAACTGCTCTTGATTTCCTGACATCTTTAATACACATCAGTCAGAACATCGATATTATTCTCAGGGGACAGCATGACCAAGGCAAAGAATATTTCCAAGCTTGCCTGATTTTTTTTTTTTATTTTATTTATTTTAATTTTTTCTTGGCTTTAGTGATGGAGATGATATTTGCTAAGCACTTATTTCATGAATAAACAAACCTCTTTGACTTGCAGATACAAAGAGCTGTTTTAGGCCGATGTTCTGCTTTATAAATGGCTGTGGCTGGCAGGGAGAGGTTAATGCCAAGGGGGGGTGGTGGTGTCAGAGGATGGTATACCGGTCACATCAAGGAAATTATATAACACTGGCAGCAGTGAGTCACAGGGTGTAGACATACGACATTCCCAGCAAAATATGTCTATAACCCGGGCTCTTGTGTTCTGCGGCCTCTTTTTTTTTTTTTTCTCCTATTATCCCTTCATCCTTGCATTTTCTTGTTTAATCACTTTTTACCCCATCCCCCCCCCCCCCCCCCCCCCCCATGACCAGGCCACTTTTTGCGATACGGCACTGCGTTATTTTAACTGACAACTGTGTGATCATGTAACATGTACCCAAGTAAAATGTGTGTACTTTTTTCTTTTTCTTTTTTTTTTTTTTTTTCCCACACATGGCTTTCTTTTGGTGGTATTTTATGTTTTGAGCTATAAACAAAAAAGACTGACAATTTTGGAAAAAACTATATTTTATACTTTCTGCTATAAAAACATCCAATAAAAAATCTAATTTCATAAATTTAGGATACATATGTGGTGTTCTACATATTTTTGGTAAAGAATATCCCAATAAGTGTATATTGAATGGTTTACGCAAAAGTTATTACTTCTACAAACTATGGAATTTTTTATTTTTATACTCGTAATGGCAGCGATTTAGCGACCTGTAGAGGGACTGCGATATTGCATCAATCGGACACTAACTGACGTTTTGCGAAAACCAGTGACACTAATACAGTGATCAGTGCTAAAAATTTGCACTGTCACTGTACTAATGACACGGGCTGGGAAGGGGTTAAAAATCTAGGGTGATCAAAGGTTAACTGTGTGTGCCTGTCCAGTGTTTGTGTGCTGTTTGTGAGTACTATGTGTGCTGCTTTTGCTAGGGGAAGTGATTAGATTTTATTCCCGGCTTTAAATGCAGAATCCCCCCCCCCCCATATATCAGAAAGGTGATCTGCCTTACTTACATGGACACAGCCCCATTCTGTGTTAACGACCAGTCCTCTACCCAGTTGGCGGGGAGTCCCCACCAGAGTTTTCTACCCTCGCGGTTGGCGGGGGGTCCCCACCATATTGCTCTACCCTCGCGGTTGGCGGGGGGGATCCCCACCAGAGTTTTCTACCCTCGCGGTTGGCGGGGGGGGTCCCCACCAGAGTCCCCCCCCTTATGTTACATAATTGGAGCAGGTCTGGGTGAGAGTATGCTGTCCTCTGAACGGGGCAAGCACATCGTTGGTTTCTTGGACACTGGTGGTCCTACCAACCAACAACTGTGATATTAGTGCAGCATGGGGGTATCTGCGCTGGAGACTGGGGGGGGAGGGAGGGAGGGAAGAAGTGGAGGCCATAGGCAGTCTGACCCTAAGGCTATTTTCACACCCAGGCGCTGGGGTGCGCTGGCGGTAAAGCGGTGCTATATTTAGCGCCGCTTTACCGTCGTTTTAGCGGCACATTTCGGCCCCCAGCGGGGCGGTTTTACCCCCGCGAGCGGCCGAAAAAGGGTTAATACCGCCTGCAAAGCGCCGCTCCAGTAGCGCTTTGCGGGCGGGTTCGGAGCGCTGCCCCACTGTTTTCAATGGGAGGGGGCGCTTTAGGAGCGGTAAATACACGGCTCCTACAGCGCACCAAAGATGTGGCTTGCAGGACATTTTTCAGCGTCCTGAAAGCGCACCGCGGCTGTTTCAGGTCGGTTTGTAGGCGCTATTTTTTAGCGCAATAGCGCCTGCAAACTGCCCCAGTGTGAAAGGGGCCTAACTGTTGACTGGATAATTTCTTGTAGGGGGCTGGATATGACCCTCAGGCTGTAGTTTGCGGACTATTTCTTCATAGAATCATATATACATTCTTCTGTCCTGCAGGCAGCAGATGGATTCCTCTTCGTGGTCGGCTGTGACCGTGGAAAAATCTTATTTGTGTCAGAATCTGTTTTCAAAATTCTCAATTATAGCCAGGTAAGAGCGAATCTCCTCCTCTAATGTGTCTCCTATTCAGCTCATTGCCTTGATAAACAGATCCCGATATGTGCCCCCCCCCCCCCCTCCAATACCAGGGGCTGTGTAATGGGCACTGCATGCATCTAGTAATGTTTGTGTTTTCATAGTAAAATGCATTGAAAGGCATTTTTGGATTCAGTGCCATGCGTTTTTTCCGTTTTCACATGTTGAAAGTAATACATTTAAAATTTAAAATGTATTTAAAATTTAAAATTGAGAGCCACCAGCTGACATTTTGTGTGACTGGTGGCTCTCAGTCTTGGCCGTCATTGGCCGCTGGAGTTCTCACTGATGATCTAGAACCAACCAGAGTATTATGCATTCACTGTGTCGGCTACAGATATACAGTGGGCATAGAAAATAATCCCCTTAAAATTAAATTTTGTTGTTTTGCAGCCTGGAATGAAGACAGGCACAATTTTTTTGTTTTCATCCAGCTTTATTTACTCAGCAAAAAAAAAAAACAAAATCACAGTGTTTGAAAAAAAGATCACCCCCCCTTGTCAGTATTTAGTTGAACCATATTTTGTTTTAATTACAGCCTAGTCTGTTGGGATACTCAACTTAAAGTGGGGTTGCACACACACACAAAAAATAAATAATAAAAAATCACCTCTAAATGGCTGTTGCTAGGGGGTCTCTCGTAGTCTGCCTCCTTGCATCTCTGGACCCCGGGACAGGTAAGTGTCCGATTTTATTAAAAGTCAGCAGCTGCAGTATTTGTAGCTGCTAACTTGTAATTTTATTATTTTTTTAATGGTTACTCCTCTTTAAACAATACAGTTTGGTCTAAGCCCTGCCCTCAGCCTGCCGCTTTGAGAGTAAAGAAGCATAACCTAGGGCCGTAGCTTTGCACTTTTCCTCTTGTCAACAAGCTTGCAGCGTGCCGTGCATTGGTTTACCTCACCGCTCCTCCCTGTCCTGGTCTTGCTGTGCCCCAGAAATACATAACAGGATTAAATGGTGTCTGACTTTGGAGATAAGCCCTGCCCGCCTGCTGTTCTGCTCTGCCAATGAGAGCGCAGCTATTGTCTGCTGAGATGCTGCTATTGGACAGTTTTATAGACTTTTTGTTTTTTCCAGCCCATCGTATCCCACCAATACTGTTCTGTGTTATGATCACATTTGCTCCACCTATACATAGGTCAGGGACTGCTGCTGGGATGTGAGGATCAGTCTGGGACACACAAGGGGCTTGATTTTACTAAAGGCAAATAGACTGTGCACTCTGCAAGTGCAGTTGCTCCAGAGCTTAGTAAATGAGGTGAAGCTTCACTCTGCAAAAAATATCCAATCGTATGCAAGGGGGAAAAAAAAAAACATTTTCGCTTGCACATGATTGGATGGTAGAAGTCAGCAGAGCTTCCCCCTCATTTACTAAACCCTGGAGCAAAGTGCACAACCTATTTGCCTTTTTAGTAAATCAACCCCTCTGTCCTCCTCCTATATTCTACAACTATAAGAGAACTTTTTGAGGCATATTTATAAAGCAGCAAATGTGACTTTCACCAGATATGCACTGTAGGTGAATCTTCCTGTTGCATGGTTTTTCTAAATGAAAGGGAATAAGTAACAACCTGTGAATGTTTCGTAAAAAGTCACATTCATTGCTATAGAAATATTCCCCTTTATTTGCTGTATCGTTCGTTACATTCCAGTTCATTCTACATTCGAACACAGCTGCCAGGTTATGGAATTTACTTGTCTGTGGGGACCTCTGCTGGTCAGCTGTGGTAATACCGCCTGAATTCAGCCAGGCTAAAAACAATCAAGGATTCTGCAGTCAATGATGCATTGCCGGGTGTCGTTCAAAAGGTCACATTTTATAATGCCTGAAAAAATAAAAATTAGTTGGTCTCTGTTTGCCCTTATTAACCAATCCTGAGCTTTCCTTTTTTTTTTTTTTTTTTTTTCTGTATCATTGAAACATGACAGCTGGAATCAGCAAAAGGATTTGATCTTCCCCCAATGACTGTTGCAGAGACCTCCTTTACCTTTTAAGATTTATAAGGTATAAACACAATAATTCTGAATTCCGAGTTATTAAAATAGGCTAAAACATGGAGGTGTAACAGATGAGAGAGAGAGATAAAAAGATATAAAAAAAAATATTATTAATAAATATATATATATATATATATATATATATATATATATATATATATATATATATATATATATATATATATATATATATATATATATATATATAAAAAAATTTTTTATAGCAAGTTTAAATTTTATTGACTTTTACATCTTGGTCTTAAAAGAAAAACCACCCCTTGTTTTTGGATAACGATTTTTTAAATTTATTTTTTTTTTTACAACTTTTTCTGAAGTACATAATGTACTTCCGTCCTAGCTGAGCCGCGGCCCAGTGCGTCATTTCCTCCTACCGCCCTGCTGCCTTCTGGGACCTGTGTGTGTCCCATCAGATGACGGGGCCATTCAGAAAGCACTGCGTGACTTGTGCATGCGCGCTAGGAAACCGTCTGGGAAACCTGAAGGCTCCACTGCCGGTTTCCCTTAGTTACAGTGGTGGCGCTTGCACCCGATCCAATAGACGGATCGGCCTCGGGGGGGGGGGGGGGGGTGACATTGTGGGCTCCTTGGACAGGTAAGTGTCCTTATTAGAAATCGGCAGCTACAGTGTTTGTAGCTGGAACTCTTCTTTAACCAGTAGCTGACCGCCGGATGGCTATTGACGGCCAGGCGGCGCAGCTCTCAGGGCGGGGGGGCATCATATGACCTCCTCCCCTTCTCAGCCCTCCAGGGAGCGCGCGCCGCAGCACCCCGATGCGCGTGCCCAGCGGCCGCCATGTCCGCCAGGCACCCGCGATTGCCCGGTAACACAGCGGGACCACAGATCTGTGTGTGTAAACACACAGAACCACGGTCCTGTCAGAGGTGAGGAGCCGATGGTGTGTTCTCAGTACAGAGAAACACCGATCGGTCTCCTCCCCCTTGTGAGTCCCCTCCCCCCCACAGTAAGAATCACTCCCAGGGAACATATTAACCCCTTCAGCGCCCCCTAGTGGTTAACCCCTTCCCTGCCAGTCACATTTATACAGTAATCAGTGCATTTTTATAGCACGGATCGCTGTATTAATGTGGTCCCAAAAAATGTGTCAAAAGTGTCCGATATGTCTGCCGCAATATCGCAGTCACGATAAAAAACGCAGATCGCCGCCATTACTAGTTAAAAGAAAAAAAAATACTAAAAATGCTATAAATCTATCCCCTATTTTGTAGACGCTATAACTTTTGCGCAAACCAATCTAATATACGCTTTTTTTTTTTTTTTTACCAAAAATATGTAGAAGAATACGTATCGGCCTAAACTGAGGAAATATATATAATTTTTTTTTTTTTTTATATCTTTTTTGGGGATATTTAGTATAGCAAAAAGTAAAAAAATATTGTTTATTTATTTTTTTTAAAACTTGTCCCTCTTCTTTTGTTTATAGCGCAAAAAATAAAAACCGCAGAGGCGATCAAATACCACCAAAAGAAAGCTCTATTTGTGGTGACAAAATGATAACAATTTCATTTGGGGTACAGTGTTGTATGACCGCGCAATTGTCATTCAAAGTGTGACAGCGCTAAAAGCTGAAAAATGGCCTGGTCAGGAAGGGGGTGAAAATGTCCGGTACTGAGGTGGTTAAATTCTCCCTCCGACCTCCCCTTCAGGCTGGGTTCACACTTGTGTGATGACGGTCATCGCATGTGATTCGCACCCGCATTTCTGTGCAGATGACATGCGATGTCTATGCCATGCAAATTCAGCCATACAAATTGGCTGAAATCGCATCACATTCGCACCAAAATGGCGCAGGACCCTTTTTTTTTTTTTTTTTTTTTATTTTATTATTTGGTCTGGACTGGAATCAGTTCACACCCAATAAATATTTTATATTTCTATATGTTCTTTTAACATAGCAAATAAAAATTTTTGAGTTCAGTTCCATTCCAAAATTTTATTTTTAGTCCAAAGCTTTTTTCCCTAGTCCTGGATGGAGTTCGGACCGTTTAAAGCCACTGTTGGGTATTTACTGCTATCCTGGGCTCTGTTGGATGGGTTTACCCTCTCCCTGTCCTGGTGACAAAGGTTGACCAGACAGGGAACGCTCTAGAAGTAACAGACGGGAATAAAAAAAGCTTTACGCTGTGCAGGGGAAGGCTAGAGCCCAGTGGCGGCTGGTTTGTCTGTTGCAGGCGGGCAGGCTCCTGCGGGCAGCGGCCGGGTTGCGGGCTCCTATGGGCAGGTGGCGTGTTTTGTGGACTCCTGTGTCTTCTCTGCATCACAGCGGCTTCTGCCATTCAGCTCCTCCCTCCTCCTAGGTGTCCACTAGGATTGCCTGTCCTTTCAGCCAATCGGGTGACCGGTGTCAACCTGCTTCCTGATTGGCCGGGGGGGGGGGTCAGTGTTACAACAGCGAATACTGATTCGCTGTTATACACCTGTGTGGGCTCGGAACACACTCTCTGCGACCCAAACCCACCCTATATTAAAGCCTGGCTCTAATCGGTGCTTCAAAAAAACATTGGAATCCAATGCGCCGGTGTCCTGAAAGGGGCGGCCCGCATTGAATAGGGGAGGTGGCAATGAAAAGGGGGGGGGGTGGCAGCACCCGTATGTCCTCAATGGACGGGCTGCTACTGCTAGAACCCCTGGCAGCTTTTTATTCCTGTCTCCCTGGTGCAGATTTTTCCTCATTTCCTGTCGGGTGAAATCATCTGCAGGACAAAAAGTGAGGGAAGATCTCTAAATCCTCTGGGGAATGCAGTAGAAGCTTTGTGAAGGACGAGGACTATGACATCACTGTGTAATGTCCGCACTTGGAGACTTTCCTTACTTTGTAATGACTTAGAATACTGAACATTGCAAGATTAAACTTGCTGACCTTGCATGGCTTCCCATTCATTATTATTGTCTCCTGTGTGTGATCTGAAGTCCTGGGAAATTCCCGGTGACCACAATGTGTCCACTTTTTCTATTTCAGAACGATCTCATTGGGCAAAGCTTGTTCGACTATCTCCATCCAAAAGACATTGCCAAAGTGAAGGAGCAGCTGTCGTCCTCGGATACGGCTCCCCGGGAGAGGCTCATCGATGCAAAAAGTATGTTGTGGTTTGGGGGGGGGGGGTCTGCTCTGTGCGTTCACCGGGGAACTTCATATCCTTCCTGCAGCGCCCCCTTCTGGTTCAGATTAGGAAAACACGTCTGGATAAATTATGTACTTGTTCGCTGCCAGTTTATTACTTACAGAAAAGGTGAATGAACACTGTACAACCTCCTCATCCCTCCCCGGTCCCCACTGCGCTTGCCTCTATGGGCTGTCGGTGCCCATGCAGCCGGTGCATTGGCATAACGTGGGTTCCCAGCGCCTTGGGAAAGGCAAGTAATTTGCACCCCACAACCCATAGACTTATCTTTGATACCTCTTCCCTGATCATACCCCCACAATATGATCACACCCCCCCCCCCCCAGTTACCCCCATCACACCCAATCCCCCCCCCCCCCCACATCTCCCCGGTCCTGCAGCACCAGAGACGGGGGGGGGGGGTTAGCTGTGTCCTGCTCCAGCAGGGGTTTTGGAGGCGTCAGCAGCTGCAGCAACCAGCGGAGAGCCTCCTCCACCCTGACCACCTCCTCTGCTGGCACCCCTGCCCCGCCCCCCCCCGCCCCACTGCCTGCACACACTTGAGATCTGCCCACGCAAACTTGGATACGTTCTCCCTGCTCTGTGATAGCAGGTAAACTAAAACCTCCATGCTGCCCCCCCCCTCTCCTCCTGCTTTTTGGTGGTGCAGGCCCCTGTCTGCGCCCGTCTAAATGTTGCGTCCGGGGCAACTGCACCGGCTGCCCCAACCCACACTATTACACTGTATAGCGGCCTTGAGATTTGAAATCCCCCCCCTCTCTTCTCTCCTTTCTTTCTGCAGGGCTTCCAGAATGGATCAGGGTGATCCTCTGTACTGGTGCTGACCAATTAGAATTACTCTGATCCATCCCAGAAACCCTGCAAGAAGAATCGTGAGATGAGCTGAAATGTTCAGCAGGCTTCATTCATCGGCCACCTGGGCACTGAGATCTCATCGCCTATGGAGGCAAGTACAGCGAGGACCAAGGAATATGGGGGGTGTACGGTGTGTGTTTTTTTTTTTTTTTTTCCTGAAAAGGTGAACTTTTTTAAAGTGGTTGTAAACCTCAGACATGAAATATGAACAAAGGATTTCTTTCCAAGAGAAAACACCAAGAGAAAAAAAGTGACATGGGAGGGAGCTTCAGCACGCAGCCTGTGATTAGCAGCCTCGGCTCTATTCCTGTGTGAAGGGGGTGTGTCCCTTCCCTCCAATCGGCTATCACTGAGCTCTGCAGAGTGATTTTTTTTTTTTTTTTTTTTAACCCTCCGCCACTTTTTTTTTTTTTTTTTGTCAACTTTTCAGACCAGCTTTATAAATTCTGGATTTTGAATGAACATAGAGAAGACTGCAGATAAATAGGTACAGTCTCATGTCTGTGTATCACTTGAGGCCAATCACTTCGCTGGGTATATGTAAAGGGTTTACAACCACTTTAAAGGTGCAGGTTCCAGGGCCGTCCCGCTGATCCTTGGATTATTCGAGCAAATCAGGGGGTTCCGACTTCACTGGCTAAACACTTGATCCAGGAGCAATCCTGACATTCTCCAGAACGTTGAGAAACGGGATTTGTTAGTTGTTCCCACCCCTCGCCCTTTGTGCGCTCTCTGCGATTGTACATTACATATTAAAGGTCTCGAAGTACCTTCACATTGTTGAAAAGTTGGACATAACATGACTGGGGGGGGGGGGGGGTTAAAAAAAAAAAACTGAAGAGTGCAAAATCTGGTGCAGCTCTACAGAGAATGTATGGTGAGGGTATGCCGTTCCTTCAGAGCGCATGCACAGGTGACGTCATCTCAAGATCACTGCAAGGAGATATTCGCTGTACCTACAGGTAAGTCTTATTATATATAGGCTTACCTATAGGTGCAAGTCTAAAAATAGAAGTGTACTAACACTGTAACACATTCCAAGAATGCATTTTTATATCCTGTGTCTGATTCTTCACAGCGGGGCTTCCCGTCAAGACGGATATCACCCCGGGACCATCGCGGCTGTGTTCCGGGGCCCGGCGATCGTTTTTCTGCAGGATGAAATGCAATCGACCTTCTGTCAAAGTGGAAGACAAAGATTTCACCTCCAATTGTTCGAAAAAGAAAGGTTTGTCAAGTCCCTGAGAGCCGGACTATAGCGCAAGAAAGAAATAGGATTTTCGATGCTAATAACCGGATTTGTGTCTTTGCAGGGGACAGGAAAAGTTTTTGCACTATACACAGCACTGGATATCTGAAGAGCTGGCCGCCTACGAAGATGGGGCTGGACGAAGATAATGAGCCGGATAGTGAGGGCTGTAACCTTAGCTGCCTTGTCGCCATTGGCCGATTACACCCGCACATAGTACCGCAGCCCGCCAACGGGGAGATCAGGGTCAAATCCACAGAATACGTCTCGCGGCACGCCATCGACGGGAAGTTTGTATTTGTAGATCAAAGGTAAGATAAAGCTCATCTGTGGTCTCCATTAAAAATCAACATTGAAACATTTTTAAACGTTTGTAATGGCTCAATTTATTTATTTTTTTAAAATAAAAAACAGTTATGCTTACCTGCTCTGTGCAATGGTATTGCCCAGAGCGGCCCTGAACCTCCTCTTCTGGGTCCCACCAGGCTCCTCCTCTTCTTCTGGGGCCCCCCTAGGCTCCTCCCTGGGGCCCCCCTAGGCTCCTCCCTGGGGCCCCCCTAGGCTCCTCCCTGGGGCCCCCCTAGGCTCCTCCCTGGGGCCCCCCAGGCTCCTCCTCCTCCTGGGGCCCCCCAGGCTCCTCCTCCTCCTGGGGCCCCCCAGGCTCCTCCTCCTCCTGGGGCCCCCCAGGCTCCTCCTCCTCTTCTTCTTCTTCTGGGGTCCCCCCAGGCTCTTCCTCCTCTTCTCACCTCTTCCTCCTCTTCTCACCTCTTCCTCCTCTTCTCACCTCTTCCTCCTCTTCTCACCTCTTCCTCCTCTTCTCACCTCTTCCTCCTCTTCTCACCTCTTCCTCCTCTTCCTCCTCTTCTCACCTCTTCCTCCTCTTCTCACCTCTTCCTCCTCTTCTCTCCTCTTCCTCCTCTTCTCTCCTCTTCTCTTCCTCCTCTTCCTCTCCTCTTCCTCTCCTCCTCTTCTTCTCCTCCTCTTCCTCTTCTCTTCCTCTTCTCCACCTCTTCTTCTCCACCTCTTCCTCTCCACCTCTTCCTCTCCACCTCTTCTTCTCCACCTCTTCCTCTCCACCTCTTCCTCTCAGTGAGCCACCATAGGAAGCTGCTTCCTATAGGGAAACACCTGTGGGCTTGCTCCCAAGCCAGGCTGTGTACATCTATAGACACACACAGCATGCCCTGCCCCCCCCCCCCCACAGGGTTTGATTGACAGCAGACAATGGCTCCTGTGAGGAGAGAGATGAAGAGCAGCGACACGGCAGACTGGCACAGCTCTGGATTGGGATAGGATAAAGGGGTACTTGTGTATGTATAAGGGAGGGTGAGGGGACAATACTTCTGCTGGGACATGTTTTACCTTAGTGGACATCTGATTTTAATTTAAAGAATTTAGAAGTGGAGCTGCGCTAAATTAAAAAGCTAGTATGTGTCACACATTAGATATATCATGTGTAAAACATTGAATGGTGATTATTGAAAATATAAAAGTGCACAAACATATAAACAATGAATGCATATAAAACTAATGTCACCAATGAGTGATTATACTGACACTAAATAAATGAAAGTGACTCAAAATACCATTTGAGATGTAAATTGGAAATCGCCACACCTGATTATAAAGCATATGACATTTGAGAACACAGCCATATAGAGATTTCAAAACTAAATGGGATAAAGGTCCCAATGTCCCAAATTAAGAAAAAATTGACAAAAATATAAAGTAAAAAATGTTGTAGTAGTGATGATTCCACAGTCTTCTATGGTCAACATGAACGGTGAATCCACAGCACACTATGGGGTGAAAAGGACCGCCACCAAAGGAACACACACTGCCTGCTTACCAGAACTGAGTGGTCCCTTATTACAGGGGACCTCTCTGTGCGGATGGCTCTTAACCCCAGCCAGGGAGACAACTGGACTTGGTCTTGGGTTCCTTCAGGTACAAACGGACTCTCACTCTCTCATATACCGCTACCAACAGCCAAGGAATATCGCCCACTTAGATATATCTCAGGTCAGGATCTCGCAATGCAAACCGATACCGAAGGGAATAAAGTGCTCACATAGCGTAAAATCCTTAAAACTTTTATTATAATAAAATAGACAAATGAACACTTACTAAATGTCGAGTAATGTCCTCCTCCCTACGTCGTTTCGTCACTCAAAGGACGTCATCACGGGGCACATACTGGCTTTTTAATTTAATATAGCGCAGCTCCACTTCTAAATTGATTAATGTAGTATAACATTTTGAGCAGCAGCTTCCTTTTATCACGGATAGCGCAGTTTTTCTCTTTAACAATTTTAATTTAAAGCCTGTTCCTGGAATCTCATAGAAGCTTCACTATAGTTTGATGGTTTTCAATATTTTAAGTCTGCAGCTTTTCAATGAAGTGAAACCTGGTGATCCTGCCATGTTCAGGCACTTCCTTTTAATAGGGTGACAACTTGTGCTCCTGCTTTGTCACCCTGTCACATGCCCCCTAGAGGTGACAAGTGCCGAGCTCAGGCTGATTGAAGCTGATCAAACTGTGATACATTAATCACTGGCAGTATCTGTGTGTTAAAAATAACTGGATAACTCGTTCACTTTAAGTATGTTTTTAAAAAAATTTATTTTATTTTATTTTTTTCACCAGGGCAACCGCCATTTTAGGGTACTTACCGCAGGAATTATTAGGGACGTCGAGTTACGAGTATTTCCACCAGGACGACATCGGGAACCTCGCCGAGTGCCATAGACAAGGTACTTTTTTTTTAGTTTGGCAGTAAATGAATTTCCAGAGATCTGCTTTTTGTATTTCTGCTGCAGACTTTGGTATAAGAAACTTTTAAGATAATTATGTTTTTATTTTAATTCCGTATTATTATTTTGTCTCTTCCAGTGTTACAGACAAGAGAAAAAATCACCACAAACTGTTACAAGTTTAAAATCAAAGATGGTTCCTTCATCACCCTGAAAAGTCGCTGGTTCAGTTTCATGAATCCGTGGACCAAAGAAGTAGAATATATCGTCTCCACCAATACTGTTGTTTCGTAAGTTTTGGACCGAGCCCAATTTAAGCTTTCTCGTGATCTGCCTGCACTGGTGTCTGTGCCCGCTCCTGACCCCCACCATGCCGCCTTTAAGACCTCAGATCAGAGTGGCATGCAGAACTGAGGATGGAGGAAGATGTCCCTGTGACCACACATCCATAGCATCCCAAGGTATGGTGGTAAGTGGCAACCTCATCCTGGACTCTGGCCAAGCCACGCCCCCACATTGGGGGCGTGGCTTGGCCAAAGATGAGTTTGCCACCATACCTTGGGATGCTATGGATGTGCGGTCACAGGGACATCTTCCTCCATACTGAGCCATCTTAGGAGCCAGGACACCCCCCCCCCCCCCTGCAGTGAGCCAGAGCGGCACGTGATGCAGGTCTCTTGGGTCACATGCAGAGCTGAGCGAAGTTCTAGGCTTCACCTCGACTCTAACATATCCTGTGATGCAGCCAAGGGGAGACCTAGGAGGACTTTCCTCACACTGCCCCGAGCCCCCTCCAACATGTTTCGTCCAGGCCTTAGTCCTGGAAATCATGCCTAAGCCCAGAGGCAAAAACAAGTTGGGGGGGCATGGCCTAGATGGAGCTAGGCTGAGGCTGTTTTTACCTGCATGACCACCGGGTTTTGCCAATCGGCACTTTCCTCTTTCAATATACGAAGAGTGATGTGTGTTACATATGCCAACCATACACTAGTCGAAAAATCGTACGAACGCGTTTTTGAAAAAATGAACACACGGCTGTGAGAGCAAACAATATTACCATCATGTAATGACCGAATTTTGAACGATAATTTGTTCAATGGACATAAATTAATCAGTTTCCTGTTTTTTGCGTCTGGGTCAAATATGCGCAGTACCAACAGTTACATTTTCAAAATAACGGGAGCGTGAAACACCAACCCTTCAATTTTATCAATTGTTCGGCAGAAGTTTTCAAAACTTCATTGGTTTCCAAAGATTTTTTGGCTCAAAAACATCACAACTGATTTTCTATTTGTGCCCATTAACTGGACGAAAAACGAACGAACGGTCCAGATTTTCGAACCATTTGTTGGCTAGTGTATGGGAACAATTACTCCTGACCCCTGCGTTCTTTATTACATTCTACTGATCTCTGAATTCTGTGTTTACTACTGACCGCTCAATGTTCCTTCCAATGACTCCTGAGTTCTGCGTTACAACTGACCCCTGAACGCTGTGACTGACTTGTGACCCCCCCCCCCCCCCGAACGCTGTGACTGACTTGTGACCCCCCCCCCCTGAATGCTGTGACTGACTTGTGACCCCCCCCCCCCGAACGCTGTGACTGACTTGTGACCCCCCCCCCCCCGAACGCTGTGACTGACTTGTGACCCCCCCCCCCCCCCCGAACGCTGTGACTGACTTGTGACCCCCCCCCCCCCCCGAACGCTGTGACTGACTTGTGACCCCCCCCCCCCCGAACGCTGTGACTGACTTGTGACCCCCCCCCGAACGCTGTGACTGACTTGTGACCCCCCCCCTGAATGCTGTGACTGACTTGTGACCCCCCCCCCCCTGAACGCTGTGACTGACTTGTGACCCCCCCCCCCCCCCCTGAACGCTGTGACTGACTTGTGACCCCCCCCCCCCCTGAACGCTGTGACTGACTTGTGACCCCCCCCCCCCCTGAATGCTGTGACTGACTTGTGACCCCCCCCCCCCCTGAATGCTGTGACTGACTTGTGACCCCCCCCCCCCCCTGAATGCTGTGACTGACTTGTGACCCCCCCCCCCCCTGAATGCTGTGACTGACTTGTGACCCCCCCCCCCCCCCTGAATGCTGTGACTGACTTGTGACCCCCCCCCCCCTGAACGCTGTGACTGACTTGTGACGACCCCCCCCCCCTGAACGCTGGACTCTGCGTTACTTACTAGTGACCCCCTGGACTCTGCGTTACTTCAAAAACAGGAGAGTAGTATTGTTGCTGCTGTGAACTCCACTATTCACTACATCTATTGATTACTTTTTTTCCTGTTTGTTTTCTCCCCAGGACAAACATTTTAGAGAGTGGAGATCCTTCCTTCCCTCACTTGTCTGCGTCTCCTCCCAGTATGGACAATGTCTTACAATCAGGAGAAGGTAGTTGTAATTTATTTCTCTATCTATATATATATATATATATATATATATATATATATATATATATATATATATAATATATATATATATATATATATATATATATATATATATATATATATATATATATATATATATATATATATATATATATTGTATGTATGTGATGATCTGATTTCTCCGTTAGTAACGTTAATAGTATATGATCCACAAACAGTGGAAGGGGCCTTTTTTTATTTTTTGCACTAGCAAACTTTTCTTTTTTTCTCCTTTTTTTTTTTTTCTTACCTTCTTTCCTATTTTTTTTTTTTTTTTTCGGATACCATTCACAATAAATGGCGCTGCATCGCACCAACTGTTCATTACCATGCATGGCAATGAGGCACATGTGTATTTTTTTTTTTTTTTTTTAATGTGTTACTGCTGCACGCTGGCCCTAAATCATTTTTAAAAATTTAAACCGCTTTCTGCATGATTTGTAGTAATTAAAAAAAAATATATATATATATATATATTTTTAATTACATATTTATAGTGACAGTAAAGTCAAAAAAATTTGACCCGCTCTGTGTATTGATGATGCACGGAGAGGTTGCTTTACTGCTTTTCTTGCAGCCCCCATGGGTGCTGTAGGCTCCTCCCTCCTTCAGCAAGCTGGGTGCTAAGAAGGCACCGATGTGTGCCAAGCTGTGTGCGTCCATACACTACGTTCCCCCCCCCCCCCCCCCCCCTCCCCCTCAATGGAGTTTGACGGCAACAGGATCTTTCTCCTGTGTGAGGGGACTGACACTGGAGCCGGTGTGTTTAGGGACAGGGGTGTCCTTTTTTTTTTTTTTACCTTTTTAATTCCAAGAATGGATTAAAGCCTGAGGCTGGCCATAAATGGATCGAAATTATGTCCGGCTCAGCAGGGACCAGCAAAATTTCGATCCATTCATGGACAGGCTTGTTGTTCTGGAATCGCTCTATCAGTTGACTTCAGTGCCGCCAGCCGCGATGATTGTACTCAGTCAATGGTGAGACCTTCTGTCGGGATACAATAGCGCAGTGGGAGGGATAGATTTTGCAGTTTTTCATTCAGTTGAATTGCTAAATTTTGCCCCATCAACACAATTGCTGTTGATGGAAAGAAAAGGAAAAAAAAAATCGATTGATTCCCATGTCAACTGAAAGAGAAAAAAACGGCATTATCTATGGCTTTCTCATTTCCAAGTACACGTCTTATGGTGCGGCCCTTTGATTATCCCGGGGGGGGGGGGAGTTGAGCTCCGCTGTGCTGGTCAGGAGCAAAGTTACCAGCTGAACCAATAGACTGCCATTCTGAGTGGGTGACGGGTTCTCTTTTAATCCTTATTGCAGGTGGCACAAAGAGGACCCATCCGGCAGTCCCTGGCCTCCCCGGAGGGACCCGAGCCGGGGCCGGGAAGATAGGCCGCATGATTGCCGAGGAAGCCTTAGAAATTCACAGGTAAGGGGGGGGGGCACAGAATCTGGTTCATCCATAGTAAATCTATACATAGAACTGCATGAGATCTCCCCTCCCCCCACCTATTACCCCAGTCACAAGTAAAATCCATTCTTTTCTTTTGGTGTGACTCATGGCGGCAGCATTTATGATGTGATGGCAGTTTACAACAATAGTCCCTTTGTCACGATGTTCTGCACTTTGTTCCCACTTAGCGGCACGCTGCAGCCAAAATGCAAAGTGAAAAATCTACACTTTTTTTTTTTATCTGCCAGAATAAACATTGTAAAGTAATGCACATCTATACAACCCCCTCCCCCCTCTCCCTGTCCATGCTATGGGGCTGCTTCTTGGCATTAGTAGTGGCCATCAGCACACTGGTGACCCCCCCCCCCCCCCCGCCCTGACCCCATTCAGGGTGGTCACCACAGTGACAGTGGTCACATGAGCGCCATTCCTTCCCATCCCCCACAGTCGGGGCAGGACTTAGGGTGGTGGGGGCCCCTGGGCTTGAGTCACTTTTGGGCCCTACCTTGACATGTGACAATGATGTGGCACTGGCGACAGATGGCACTGTGAGCACTTTATAGTCCCCTATTTTTTCCAAGGACACCCTCTCTGCATCCATCTTTCGGATGCCTAGTGGGGGGGCCCCCTAGTGGGCGGGGCCCATGGGCTTGAGCCCAGTCAAGCCCTATGATAAGTCCGGCCCTGCCCACAGTGTTCAGAACGGTTATACATGGGTGCTCAACCTGTGGACCTCCAGCTGTTGCAGAACTACAAGTCCCATGAGGTATTGCATGGTTGACAGTTACAAGTATGACTCCCACCGGCAGAGGCATGATGGGACTTGTAGTTCCTTTTATGAAGGGCCACAGGTTGAGCACCGACACTGGGGCAGGCAGAAAAGGGGTTAAAGTGAACCTGTGCCGCATATACTCGCCTTCCCTTTTTTCCCCCCACTGCTCCATTCAGCATGAGGAGTTAAAGGCAATACCCAGTACTTCCAGGTATGGAGGCGCAAGTGACAGCACTGGACCAATCGGCACTGTTGGGGGGGCGGCTCAGTCCATAGTCATTGGCAAGCTATGACCTCATAGACTCGTAGCTTACTCCAGATTTTGCTGAATGGAGGTGGGTTGGTAAGATGCGGGAGAGGAGACCCAGTTCATAAGGGGATTTTGTCTAAACTTTTGTTAGCTTGATCTTCTTGTGCTTCAACATTGTACTGAATGGACGACGATCGGCCTTTATGTAGATCCTCAGTTTGTGTTGGTTGAACATTCTCCGTTTTTATCTCTTACAGAATAAGAGGGTCCTCCCCGTCAAGCTGCGGATCGAGTCCCCTGAACATCACCAGCACTCCCCCTCCAGACGTCTCCTCCCCTGTGGGCAAAAAGGTAAGCTCCCTGCACTGTAAGAGTGGTCGTTCCTTTGTGTAAGGAGGGGGGTGGCGGACTTGTGTGAGAGCAGCCTCCTCCCCCCCCCCCCATTAATCATTATTGGTTTACCCCAGATAAATGCCTGGGCAGTCCAGTACTGATTACCATTGTACCAATGTCCTTCAGGAAAATGTTAGGAGGGACCATGCTGCCCTATAAAGGCAATTAAAAGCCCAATCTCGGGCCTCTGCCCCCCCAACCCCCCTCTTCCTGTAGATGAAGGAAGGCTGTCAGGTTGCCAATTAACTGGGGGGGGGGGGGGAAGCAGGATGAGCTGATTCATTGCTGAGTGGGGCCAGTGTAGGGTGAGCTGAGCTGCTGGGAGGAGGTGCAGATGGAGCGCACTGGCAGGGGAAGTAAGGCTGCTGAGTCACCCTATGGGAGGGGAGCTTACCTGCTGAGTCACTACTGGTAGGAGGAGTAGAGCTGCCAAGTCACTGCTTTGAGGGGAAGCTAATCTTCTAAATTACTGCTGGGGAAAGGGGAGCTGAGCTGCTGAGTCGCTGCTGGGGAAAGGGGAGCTGAGCTGCTGAGTCGCTGGGGAAAGGGGAGCTGAGCCGCTGGGTCGCTGCTGGAGAAAGGGGAGCTGAGCAGCTGGGCCGCTGCTGGGGAAGGGGGAGCTGGGCCGCTGCTGGGGGAAGGGGGAGCTGGGCCGCTGCTGGGGGAAGGGGGAGCTGGGCCGCTGCTGGGGGAAGGGGGAGCTGGGCCGCTGCTGGGGGAAGGGGGAGCTGGGCCGCTGCTGGGGGAAGGGGGAGCTGGGCCGCTGCTGGGGGAAGGGGGAGCTGGGCCGCTGCTGGGGAAGGGGGAGCTGGGCCGCTGCTGGGGAAGGGGGAGATGAGCCGCTGGGTCGCTGCTGGGGAAGGGGGAGATGAGCCGCTGGGTCGCTGCTGGGGAAGGGGGAGATGAGCCGCTGGGTCGCTGCTGGGGAAGGGGGAGATGAGCCGCTGGGTCGCTGCTGGGGAAGGGGGAGATGAGCCGCTGGGTCGCTGCTGGGGAAGGGGGAGATGGGTCGCTGCTGGGGAAGGGGGAGATGAGCCGCTGGGTCGCTGCTGGGGAAAGGGGAGCTGCTGGGTCATTGCTGGTATAGGGACCAGGGAGGGCTGAGCTGTTGGGAGGAGGGGGGGGGCTAAGCCTAGCGAGTCTCTGCTGGGAGGGGGAAACAGCCATAGCTTGGCCACATTTCTAATTTAAAGACAAACTCTGCTTTCACTAAACTTTGACATTCATGCAACTCATTTTGTAATGTTAAAAAAATATATAAAATAAAAGACCCCTTCATTTCAACCTGCAGACCGCTGAGGTTTTCTAGAGCGAATATAAATACAAAAGCCTAAAAAAAAAAAAAAAAAATCTAAATAAAGTTGCATGCAGAGCTCATTGTGAATGAACACTGTTTACCAGTCGGAATTCTGACAGCCCTGAACCGGAGACTCTCCTCGCCGAGCGCTTCCCGCCTCAGTGATCGCTCTCTCGTGAGTGCTGACCTTGTGGAAATGTTTCTGACTTCCATATTGATTATGCCTGATTGATGTTGATATCTTTTAGGCTTAGTTGGCTGCTTTTCACTCCTTCCAATTACTCTCTCTATAAAATGGTTTCTGATATTTTATTTTCTCTTTTTTTTTTTTATAGATTTTAAATGGTGGCCCCCTGGATCTACCGAGCTCTGGATTAGGACCCGGGCAGCTACAGGACAATTCTGGCTTCCCGTATTCAGACAGTTCCTCGATGATGGGTAAGGAGTCTAATGACAGATCCACCACCCTATGGAAATTGTGTTCTTCAGCCAAAGGATTACAAAAACTGAAGAGCACAACATCTGGTGTAGAGCTGTTCATTGCATCCAATCAGCTTCAAACTTCAGCTTGTTCAAATTAGCTTGGACAATAAAACCTGGAAGCTGATTGGTTTCTATGCAGAGCTGCACCAGATTTTGAACGCTCCAGTTTTAGTAAATCTCCCCCAAAGTGTCAACCTAATTCCTCCCTAAATCGCAGAATCCTGAGGGCAACAAGTTTTACTTTAAATCCCTGGTGCCCAAGCTGTGGCCCTTTTTGTATATAATGTGTGGCTCTTTGGTATATGATGTGTGACCCTCGGACCTCAGCAGTCTGTAGAGGGAACATTGATTAGAGTAATAGCATTGATCTCTAATAGTCTCATGTAACCTCTTCCCAGCTTCATATTGTCTTCTGCAGCATCTGCCCACCAACATTGTATCCTGTCCTCACTCTCTGACCCTCATCTCCTCTATTAGCTCTGCAGTCTCTGACACTCCTCTCAAGCATTACATATATTGAACATTATGTGCCACCCATTTGGATGTCAGGGACCGCATTTGAGGCTCCCTTTAGCTCATAAGTTTAGGGAGGAATTCTACTTTAATCTGTATCATGAAAGAAAGGGTCTAAGCAGTGATTGCCAACTTAACTAGCAGTAGTAACACTGTACTACTCTGATGGGTGATTGGATTTTTTTTTTCATTTTACACTTTGCTGTTACAATGATCTTCATTGTAACAGCAAACATTTTTAAATGGGTTACATTACAGCTGTGACCAATAGTGATTGGCTACAACAAATCACATGGTACAGGGTGCTGTGATTGCCCAGGTACCATGTGATAGCTGTGGGCCAATCACAACATAGGAAACACAGCTGTTATGCATGAATTCATTCATAACCGCTTTATTGGTGTGATTGCATAACAATCACATGATCACCGAACACTCAAGTACTGAGATCTGCAATTGGCCACAGCGGCTTCTGATGCTCGGGGCCTGGTGATCATGTGATCGCTATGCAATCACAATGGCAACCGCTGTGGGCCAATCGCAGCATGGGGAAATGCAGCTATCGCATTGTACCTGGGCCAATCGCAGCACAGTGTATTGCGGCGGGTACACGTACGCCCAAACCCGGTGCAGGCATCGATTGTGCCAGCACGTGCCGCCCCACCCCGCCGCATTATATGTACTGTGATGGGTCCGCAAGTGGTTATAAACCAAAATCTCAAATCTGTTCTAAACCCGATCATTGTGATTTCAATATTTTTATATCTTTGTACATTTCTAATGTTAAATAATCCCCTTGTTCAGTCATCTCCTATTTATTGGGTGACAACGCTCTGTCTCTGTTGCTAAGTTATGCTCCAGGGTTGTCACCCACAAGACTTGCAGTGCTTATTATGCTGGCATGGTCTGCGTTTATCACCATCAAGTAACCCACCCTGAGAAATGCCATGCAGCCATTGCTGGAAGAGGCTGCAGGAGAGCAGGTTAGAGCAGGCACTGGTGATGTAATTCTATAGTCAGGGCCTCACAGGAAACCAGGAAGTGGAACCACAAAAAGTTAAAAAGCTTCCTTTTTTATTTTTAAAATAAACTTGTTAGATTTCGCATCAACAGGCAAAAGCATAATGCACAGAGAAAACGAAATGTCATCCAATTAGGGTTCCCGTCACTGCTTATGTCTTTTTTCCCTTCTCTCTCCCCTCCCTCCCCCACCACCACACAACATTGGTACTCTGCCCATGTGCCTAGTTAGCATGAACGGTCGTGTAGTCCTTTAGACACGCTTCTTAGGCTTGTGACAGATTCCCAGACACGATTGTGACTGTTTAGCGGCACGCACGGTCGCACACCGTAATACAACTTGTCTTGGTTGTAGGCGAGAACTCCCAGATGGGGATGGACATGATAGAAACTGACCACGGATCGAGCAGCCCCAGCAACGACGAGGCGGCCATGGCGGTAATCATGAGTCTCCTGGAGGCAGATGCAGGACTCGGAGGCCCGGTGGATTTCAGCGACTTACCCTGGCCATTGTGAATTAGGACTAAGCTTTTAGCCGCTCATCATCTGCAGCATCAAAGTGCATTATGGGAGCTAAAAAAAAAAAAAAGACTTCAGTGCCCCACCGGCCTGCAAGACCTCTCAGGGGTGGCAAGAAGCAGCTGCCCTCCCGGCGCAGAGGAGACCAAATCAACACGGCTTGTCCGGCTGAACTGTCATGTGTTATATCAGATCACTCACTTTCTGACGTGTTAGACTCCGCTCCAGTGATCCAGCTAGTGGTGTATAGCTTGCATTTAATGTATATTTTGAAATTGCTGCTTTTTTTTTTTTTTTTTTTTTATAAATCATTGTGCAGATCTGCACCGTTGTCAGCAAATGTTCAGACGTATGGTGTGTTTACACAGCAGAGCTCCCCACTCTGATATTTCTTATATTATTACTTGTATAAAGATGTTTTATTGTAAGAATCCTTTATTCTATAAATATATATATATTATATATACATGGTACAGTGTAATAGTTAAATATTTTTTAAATAAATTGTTTAATTGTTCTATAACTGGCTGTAGATTCTGCAAATCCTTTCCTATTTACGCAACCAGAAGGTAAACCTTAACAGCACTAAGTTTGCAAAAGGAAAATTTGGGAAGAATAAAATTTTTCTTAAAGGGGTTGTAAAGGTTCATTTTTTTTATTTTCTAAATGGGTTCCTTTAAGATAGTGCATTGTTGGTTCACTTACCTTTTCCTTCAATTTCCCTTCTAAATGTTTTTTTTGTTGTCTGAATTTCTCACTTCCTGTTCCTCCTCAGTAAGCTGTTCTGGCTGACTAAACATGTTCTGGCTGGCTAAACACCGCTCGGATAATGGTGTGAAGTTTACTGAGGAGAAACAGGAAGTGAGAAATTCAGACAAAGAAAAAAAAACATTTAGAAGGGAAATTGAAGGAAAAGGTAAGTGTACCAACAATTTTAGAAAATAAAAAAACAAACCTTTACAACCCCTTTAAGAAAAATGTTATTCTTCCCAAATTTTCCTAATAAATATATATATATATATATATATATATATATATATATATATAATATAGATATATATATATATATATATATATATATATATATATATAGTCACAAAAGTGAGTACACCCCTTAGATTTCTGTGAATATTTTCTTCTATCTTTTCATGTGACAACACTGAAAAAAATGACACTTTGCTACAATGTAAAGTAGTGAGTGTACAGCTTGTATAACTCAACACACAGCCATTAATGTCTAAACCGCTGGCAACAAAAGTGAAAATGTCCAAATTGGGCCCAAAGTGTCAATATTTTGTGTGGCCACCATTATTTTCCAGCACTGCCTTAACCCTCTTGGGCATGGAGGTCACCAGAGCTTCACAGGTTGTCACTGGAGTCCTCTTCCCCTCCTCCATGACGATATCACGGAGCTGGTGGATGTTGGAGATCTTGCGCTCCTCCACCTTCCGTTTGAGGATGTCCCACAGATGATCAATAGGGTTTAGGTCTGGAGACATGCTTGGCCAACGCATCATCACCCTCAGCTTCTTTAGCAAGGCAGTGGTGGTCTTGGAGGTGTGTTTGGGGTGGTTATCATGTTGGAATACTGCCCTGCAGCCCAGTCTCTGAAGTGAGGGGATCATGCTCTGCTTCAGTATGTCACAGTACATGTTGGCATTCATGGTTCCCTAAATGATCTGTAGCTCCCCAGTGACGGCAGCACTCATGCGGCCCCAGACCATGACACTCCCACCACCATGCCTGACTGTAGACGAGACACACTTGTCTTTGTCCTCCTCACCTGGTTGCCCCCACACACGCTTGTCACCATCTGACACCAAATAAGTTTATCTTGGTCTCATCAGACCACAGGACATGGTTCCAGTAATCCATGGCCTTAGTCTGCTTGTCTTCAGCAAACTGTTTGCAGGCTTTCTTGTGCATCATCTTTAGAAGAGGCTTCCTTCTGGGACGACAGCCATGCAGACCAATTTGATGCAGTGTGCGGCGTATGGTCTGAGCACTGACAGGCTGACCCCCCCCACCCCTACAACCTCTGCAGCAATGCTGGCAGCACTCGTACGTCTATTTCCCAAAGACAACCTCTGGATATAACGCTGAGCATGTGACCTCAACTGCTTTGGTCGACCATGGCGAGGCCTGTTCTGAGTGGAACCTGTCCTGTTATACCGCTGTATGGTCTTGGCCACCGTGCTGCAGCTCAGTTTCAGGGTCTTGGCAATCTTCTTATAGCCTAGGCCATCTTTATGTGGAGCGACAATTCTTTTTTTCAGATCCTCAGAGTTCTTTGCCATGAGGTGCCATGTTGAACTTCCAGTGACCAGTATGAGAGAGTGAGAGTGATAACACCAAATTTAACACACCTGCTCCCCATTCACACCTGAGACCTTGTAACACTAATGAGTCACATGACACCGGGGAGGGAAAATGGCTAATTGGGGCCCAATTTGGACATTTTCACTTAGGGGTGTACTGACTTTTGTTGCCAGCGGTTTTAGACATTAATGGCTGTGTGTTGAGTTATTTTGAGGGGACAGCAAATTTACACTGTTATACAAGCTGTACACTCACTACTTTACATTGTAGACAAGTGTCATTTCTTCAGTGTTGTCACATGAAAAGATAGAAGAAAATATTTACAAAAATGTGACTGAAGAGTGTACTCACTTTTGTGAGATACTGTATATAATGTATGTTTATATTCATTTTTTAAATATGGCAAAAATAAAAACCCACTGCTGGGGGGTTATAACCCTCCCTTAATTAAAAACATATAAAAAAAGTTTTTTTGATTTAAGGGAGAATTAAAACCCCTATCAGTGGATTTTTATTTTTGCCATCTGTGTCTCATTGGGGAGATTTCCCTTCACTTCCTGATCAAGAGACAAAACAGGAAGTGAGGAAATCCCAAAGTGTCACCAAAACTAGTGTCCCCATTGGAAGATTCCCCTCTATTTCCGTTCTGATGTCAATCCAAAATTTGCGATTTTCTTCTATATTCACTTTTCATAATCACACACAGGACAAATGGGGTGAATCTCCTTAATGGGGGCACAAACATCAATAAGAACTGAACGATTAAAGGGGAGAGCTGCGCCAATATACAATGTCTATTAATTAAAAGTCCATATAAATTAGTCCTCCAATAACACCACAAGTGACTTCACACGGAAAGAGTGCCCGACCACCGTATGAGAAGCCTGCTTACCAGATAGCAAGCAAAAAGGGCATTTTGATTGTAACCCGGCCATGGTCTTTAGCTTGCAATGTTGACCACTGGAAACTATTTATAAAAAAAATTAGTATTGCACTTACATGTTTGGTAGATAGAAATCGCGTATAAAAACAAATGCCGGCCAGCAAACACAGGAGCCCGTCCTCTAGAAACAACGTGGTGACGTCAATATGTGCCCTCCCAGGCGCGTTTCGTCATAGGTGACGTTTTCAATGGGGAACAATAAAAACTGGGTTTTCATCCCTCTGTTCTATCCAAAACTTTAAAAAAAAAAATTGCCCTTGGTTACATTTAATTGTGCATAACAGGACCCAGGACAAGTATTCAGGTACATTTGGTTTTGATGCTGTCTTCGAGAGATTGGACCCTGGTAACCCAAAGCGGTAGGGACAGCCCAGTATAACCTCCTCCCACTCCCAGCATGCCTTAATTTGTTGCTAGTTTCCTATAGGACAGGGGGGTCTTCAAGTCTTTCAGTATGAGGGCTACATTGTATATTTTCCGGAAAAAAAAAAAAATCTGTTTCACAAATGAAAGAAATACAATTTTTAAATGAATGAACATGCTCCAAAAAAAACAACTTCACGTTCACAGCTGGGCACCCACTGCGCATGTGCGAGTGGTACTGTGCGCCGTGCTATCATCTGTGACCTGTCACGTGTCCCAGATGATTCACAAGAGGGAGGGGGAGAGGTGAGCGCTTCCTGTCCTGAGGGGGAAGTGATGTCACCAGCCCAGGCACTGAAGGAGGGACCCCCTAGCAACAGGCATTTAGGTAAAGGAAAAAAAATTAAATTTTTTTTTTTTTTGTATGCAACACCAATTTAAGGACATAACTAAAGTGGGATATCTGGACAACTTTCTTTTGAGGGAAGCGTTCACTTGGGCTGTATTGGATTTGGGAGTCTTCATCAATTACTAGGTGCATTTTTCAGCTCAATATTTTAGGTTTATGATCTCAAGGGCAAGGCTCCCCCCTGCGTTCCTACTGTTGCTTGCTAACACACCAGAAGCATGCTGGGAGTGGGAGGAGGGTCATACGGGGGGGGTCTGTCCTTAGAGTGAAGTTCTGCTTTATGGAGATTGAGACTGCTTTGTTTTGGCCAATCAACATTGACTGTATTTAATCCTTGTGCTGCCAGCGTTACTCCATAGATATAAATAAGATACTTTCTTTCCTTTTTGTGTTAAACTTTTTTTTTTTTTTTTTTTTTACATTTCAGTTACTTCCTGGTTTCCAGGCCTAGGCCAAAATGATGTCATTTATCCCAGGACGTCTTTGGGAGGGGTTCTAAGCGCACCTCCTGCCTGCATGCCTGAGCTAAAGGCAAATGGATTCCAGGAAGTCAATGCTGCATGAATCATCTTCCCTTACTCAAGATGGGGGTGATTTCTCAGCTAAATAAAGCATGGAGACATAAATGGGGGTGTGCGCTTTGCATATTAAAAATGAATTAAATTGAGTTTGTGGCACTCAGATGCAATGTAGTTCTGCTTTAAGGTGGCAGCATAACCCAAGTGTACCTGAATATTCATCCTGTATTGTACTCCAAATAAAGGAATTGCATCTGTTAAACCCCCATTATCTTTCCTGCTCTTCCACTTAAATCTTGTATTAAACCAAATCTACAGGGGGTCCAATCGGTACACACACTGATCCATACATACTATTTTATTTGCTGTAACGACTTCCATTATCTGTGTTAACCACTTCAGCCCCGGAGGATTTTACCCCCTTCCTGACCAGAGCACTTTTTGCGATTCTCAGCACTGCGTCACTTTAACTGACAATTGCGTGGTCGTGCGACGTTGTAGCCAAACAAAATTGATGTCCTTTTTTCCCCACAAATAGCTTTCTTTTGGTGGTATTTGACATATGCGTTTTTATTTTTTGCACTATAAACAAAGTGACAGTTTTGAAAAAAAAAAAAACACTTTTTGCTATAATAAACACCCCCCCCCCAAAAAAAAAAATTTATATATATATATTATTTAAAAAAAAAAAATATTCTCCCTCAATTTAGGCCAATATGTATTCTATATATTTTTGGTAAAAAAAAAAAATCGCAATAAGAGCATATTGGTTTGTGCAAAAGTTTGAGTCTAGCAATTAGGGTATAGATTTATAGCTGCTTTTTTTTATTTAGTAGATTTTTTTTAAATTTTTTTTTTTTTTTCTCGTGACTGACATTACAGCAGACACTATTTTGGGACCATTGTTATTTATACAGCGATCAGTGCTATAAAAATGAACAGATTACTGTGTAAATGACACTGGCAGGGAAGGGGAGCGATCAAGGGGTTAAGTGTGTCCTAGGGAGTGATTCTAACTGTGGGTGGGCTTGAACTCACATGACAGTGATCACTGCTTCTGATAACAGGGAGCAGTGATCTCTGTCATGTCACAAGGCAGAACAGGGAAGAGCACTGGTTTACATAGGCACTTCCCCATTCTGTGGCTCCGTGACACGATCGCCGGGAGTCTGCCAGTCACGCTTTACGTGGTGGGGTACACCCATTTGTCCACCGCTGCCATTGTGCCAACGTTAATCGGCGTGCAGTGGTCAATAGACTGCCATTGCTTGCACACTGGGCTGGCACTGACCAATAGCGGCTGCAATATTGAGGTTGCTTTACTAAAGGCAAATAGACTGTTCACTTCACAAGGGAAGTTGTCCTTTAAGCCCTGGAGTCAAACTTCCATGCAAAGGATAAGTTCACCTTTTGGAACATGTTCCCCACTGGTACAGCTGCTAGCCAATCACCCCTTCTCCCAGGGACAGCAGTATGGAGAGAAGTTCCCTGTACTAGCCGTCACTTATGGACAACCGTGCAGCCCTGTGAGGCTCCGACCACATCATTCATGCCCACAGCGCTGTGTGAATAAACTACAAGCACCAACATCCTTTGCAGCTGTTGGCTTGTAGTTCTCAATGAACTACCGCTGTGCTGTGGTAGTACATGGACTCTTCCTGTCCTGCAAAGTGAAATTTCAACACATTCATTAATTTTGCATGGAAACAGCATATTTGCCTGTAATAAACCCCCCCCCCCCCCCAGCAGTTCATAAGCAGCAGTTTTCTGGGAGGGGGGGTGGCATTTAGACACACAATGATGGGATGACATATTAAAGTGAACCCCTGTGCCCGGATGAAGGACTTGTCATCAGTATTGCCTAAAGCAGGGGTGGCCACTAATGTGGCCCACGACCTCCTGCTCTGGGATGGAATAGCATAGAATACTGTTAATAATAACTTTATTACTAAAATCACAGTATGTATGGGCATATCTGTTCTGCAGTGGTTACTGGGCTGCTTTCAAACTGATCCGCAGGTACAGAGAAGGGCACCTGAGGGTTACCTGCCCTGAGCCATAGGCCCCTTTCACACGGTCTGACCCAATTGGACCATTCACCTCTAAGTAGAGGGGGCGCTATAGAGTGGGCTGCCATGCACCCACTCATTGTGGCCCACAACCGGTTATCAAGTTGCTTAGGTGGCCCTCGCTCTTCAAAAGGTTGGGCACCCATGCCCTAAAGCAGTGATGGCAAACCTTTTTGAGCCCGAGTGCCCAAACTGAAATAAATACATTGGTTTTGTGTTGCAAAGTGCCAACATGGCAATTCGCGAGAGAGGGAGGGGGGCAGAGAAAGAGAGGGGTGTGAGAGATATGCTGAAAAAGAGAGGGAACAGAGAGAGGGAGGGAGGGGGTGTGAGAGAGATGCTGAGAGAGAGGGGCAACAGAGAGAAGGAGAGGGGCTGAGAGAGAGGAGGAACAGAGCGAGAGCAGGGGGACAGAGAGAGAGAAGGGGGACAGAGAGAGAGAGAGAGAGAGAAGGGGGACAGAGAGAGATGCTGAGAGAGAGGGGCAACAGAGAGAGGGGGACACAGAGGGGGATGGGGGGCTGAGAGGAGAGAGAGAGACTTCTAGCTCTGTCCTGGACCCTCTTGTGTGCCCACAGAAATGGCTCTGAGTGCCAGCTGTGGCACGCGTGCCATAGGTTCGCCATCATTGCCCTAAAGCCTCTTTGAGCAGTGTCTGAAGAGGATAAACAAACAATCTTGGCAGAGGCAGAGCTTTGATTGTTTCTCTCCTCTCTCTCGTTACATTTTTGGTTGTAACATGACAAAATGTGGGAAATTTCAAGGGGTATGAATACTTTTTCAAGGCACTGTACCTAACAGGGATACAGACTGCAATAAAACAGCCAAGCAGTGGTTGTAACCCTTCCGTACCCCACACAGAATTGTAAAACAGAGGATTTTGACATTGCCTGTAAAGTCCATATCTTGGCGTTCAGGATACAAGCTACTTTGTTTTACACTCAGAGATAGAGGGCGACTATATTCAGTCCAGCGTTGAGGACTGGCAAGACTAAGTCCGGACTGCACCCATCATGGTGGACATACCCCCTGAAGGTGTCTTCAGGGACGAGTTCCATAGGAACCAGGACCTGTCTAATTCGCGTTGCACCAACAGCCAAGGTGAACGCCCCACGCAGGATGCAGTGCCTGAAGCAACAACGGCATGGGGGTCTGGGTACGGCTCCGGAGGTTTTATCGATCTGGATCCACCGCTTCTGTGTAGAAAGGAAGAGGACAATGAGAGCGGATTGAAGAATCAGAAGATATTAATAAAATAAAAATACTCTGGTGTATCCGTGAAGGAGAAGAAGAGATCCATTACCTTCAGAGACTCAGCGTGGGGTAAGGTTATAGGGGAGGTTCCCCAGGAGGGGGGGTGTGTCCTCAAAAGCTCTGCATTGTCCAATCAGCTGTGGGTATGAGCCAATAATTCAACTGGTGTATGAATACATTGCCTGTGTCCTTTACTGCACAAGACATCTAGCATCATCTATCTCTATTCTCCCCCAGCCCGTCCCTTTCATTCGTTGGCTTTCAGTTATAGGGGCTCAGCATCATATGTGAGGGTTAACTAGGGTGGTCTACATACAAATACACCCTTGCCTAGGAACGCCCACTGCTCCAGAGACTTCCAACCATTAAGGAAATGTAATGTGTGTATAGCTTCTCCCAAGTGCCAGCCTATTGCCTGCATCAGGTCAGAGGCAGGATGCTATGTACAGCAACCAGCTGGCCCCTCCCAGCAGATGTGGCCCCTCCCACCAGCTGGCTAGCACAGAGACCCAGTGATGACATCACTTGGTCTAAAATTAGATATTTTTAAATAAAGCCTTTCTGGTTTAATTATATGTTATTGGCAGGTTGATTGAGAGGGGAGGAAGGTCTAAAATATATAAAAGAAAAGAGATCTGCAATGCAAGTAAGAATATTCCATACCTGGCCGGTCCTGTGGAAGTAGAGAATTCGGGTCCCATGCCGAGTGGCTGCCTTGCTGCATAGTGTACACAGGGGGGGGTCACTTACCACGGGCATCATTCTCTTAAATTTATCTTATCATGAATTAATGCAATGCATTCTCCAATTGGATGAGATGGAGAGGCGGGGCGTTGATGGCACAATCTCAACCACGTCCAATTTACAGAACACCTTGCATTCATGGAGGAAAATGCAAGGCCTTCCCCCAGAGTCACACCCACCCATCAGGGCTTTTTGATATTTGTATAACTCCTCCCAAGAGCCAGCCCACTGCATGGCTGAGGGCTCGAGAGGAGTATTGAGGCCGGGGGCTGTGATGTTTTTAGGTAGCCATGTACAGCCCCCTGCTGGCCCCTCCCACCAGCATTGCATACAAAAAGTACAAAGTGGGCAATCTGGAGCCACACTGGCTGAGAGAGGGCCCGCCAACCCACACTGGCTGAGAGAGGGCCCGCCAACCCACACTGGCTGAGAGAGGGCCCGCCAACCCACACTGGCTGAGAGAGGGCCCGCCAACCCACACTGGCTGAGAGAGGGCCCGCCAACCCACACTGGCTGAGAGAGGGCCCGCCAACCCACACTGGCTGAGAGAGGGCCCGCCAACCCACACTGGCTGAGAGAGGGCCCGCCAACCCACACAGCCTGAGAGAGGGCCGCTAACCAACACTTGGCCGGGACCTGCTGACAAAATCCTGCTGTAGTCCGTGACTGCTTGGATTAGCAGGGGGCGTGCACATGTGCGCCTCTAACCTGGAACAGCCTGAATGATATACATGTATGTGATCTAGCCTGCCTGTGCCCCCCCGCCCACAGTAAAGGTACTGCAGCATGAGGTTAAGAGCGACTATGAACTTATAAAGTAACTTACTCTGAACGTCCTAAAAATACAAAACAAATATTCTCATATCCCGTCTTCCCTGAGAAAGAACATTCCACCACATTTTTTAAAAGAATGACTTTTTTAATTTGAATGCAAAACATACAATCATTTTATATAATAAACAATTCTGTTGGTAAACTTCTCCCCGTAAAGATTGTGTGGTGTAAGGCATTGCTTGAAGCCCCTACAGGCAAAGTTCGGTACATTTGTCCGCAGAGCGGGTTCGCAAAGTAAAAAAAAACAACAACAAAAAACACAAGACGTCTGTGAGGGGATCTGAGCGCAGCCTGTGAAAACACTCCTCGCGGTGTAATATATATATATATATATATATATAAAAAAAAATAAAATAAAAAAAAGTCCATTGTGCTCAACCGATACGTTTAGAGGGGATTATACCCAAACTTGTACAATTTTTATAGTTAGTTCTAATTTACTATAAAATAACTTTACAAACACCATCAGAAACCATCCATAAAGTGCCACTACCATTAAAAAAAAAAAAAAAATTGGGGGAGGGGGGTGTACCCCTCGAAGGGAGGAAGCTCATCTCCTCCACTAAGTGTTAGAGAGTTTCTGTTACAATATGATGGGGGGGGGGGAGTGAAGAGACAGCCGACATCACAAAGCCACGGTAAAACGGTACACGGCCAGAAACCTCATTCCTTGGTCTTGGAAAGAAAAAAAAAAAAGAAAAATCCCACACGGCACAACCAAAAGCGGTTCATCGGTGACAGCATCGACCTCCCCGCTCCTGCCCTCCCATTGCAATGATTGTAGAGAAAGCATTGGTGGTTCCCCCGTGACACATTTAGCTCCTGCAATGCCCGATTCGAGGTCTCCTTTGGATGTTAAGGGGCCCACGACTGTGGCCAGCAGAGACGGCAGCGTGGCCCCCCGCATTATAACGTGGAGTTCTGCCCGTCTGGGTCGGTGTCGTTGTTACCCGGTGTGGGGTGATTGGGCAGGATGTCCAGTTCATCCACTTGTGGCGTCGGGTGCATGACCACCAGCTGGTCCTGGGGAATGTCGGCCGCCGCCGCGGCCAGGTTTGTGATGGATTTGCTTTTGACGCACTGAAAGTCCACGTGTCTGCTCTTCCCTTCCTCCTTCTCCCAGGACATCCTGATGAAGGGACGCTGGACATAGTTGTAGATGACCTCAGGCCGCCCTCCGGGCCTCTTCTTCACCTTCTCCTTGTATGTCGGGTAACCTAGAAGGAAACAAAACCAACAAAAAATCAGCAACTGAATCATCCGAGTGCGTCCAACCAGGCCGCTTTAAAAAAAGGTTTCCAAAGGCACCCCCCCCAAAAAAAAAAATATTAGTTGTAGTCCTTAGAGGTGGTGGCTGCTCTTTCAGCAAGTACAGAAGAATTCCTGTTGCTCTTGCCAGTTTCTTTGTCACTTTCTGTTAAAGTAGAATTCAAACCTAACTAAAATGGAGGAGGGCACACAGAGCTGCAGGGGGCTGTGATTTGATTGGAGGAGGGAGCACAAAGCTGTAGGGGGCTGTGATTTGAATGGAGGAGAGAGCACAGAGGTGTAGGGGGCTGCGATTTGAATGGAGAAGGGAGCACAGAACTGCAGGGAGCTGCGATTTGAATGGAGGAAGGAGCACAGAGTTGCAGGGGGCTGCGATTTGAATGGTGGAGGGAGGGAGCACAGAGGTGCAGGGGGCTGCGATTTGAATAGAGGGAGCACAGAGATGCAGGGGGCTGTGATTTGAATGGAGGAGGGAGCACAGAGGTGCAGGGGGCTGCGATTTGAATGGAGGAGGGAGCACAGAGGTGCAGGGGGCTGCGATTTGAATGGAGGAGGGAGCACAGAGATGCAGGGGGCTGTGATTTGAATGGAGGAGGGAGCACAGAGGTGCAGGGGGCTGCGATTTGAATAGATGGAGCACAGAGGTGCAGGGGGCTGCGATTTGAATGGAGGAGGGAGCACAGAGTTGCAGGGGGCTGTGATTTGAATGGAGGAGGAAGCACAGAGGTGCAGGGGGCTGTGATTTGAATGGAGGAGGGAGCACAGAGGGGCAGGGGGCTGCGATTTGAATAGAGGGAGCACAGAGTTGCAGGGGGCTGTGATTTGAATGGCGGAGGGAGCACAGAGTTGCAGGGGGCTGTGATTTAAATAGAGGAAGGAGCACAGAGATGCAGGGGGCTGTTATTTGAATGGAGGAGGGAGCACAGTTGTGCAGGGGGCTGTGATTTGAATGGAGGAAGGAGCACAGAGTTGCAGGGGGCTGGGATTTGAATGGCAGAGGGAGCACAGAGTTGCAGGGGGCTGTGATTTTAATGGAGGAAGGAGCACAGAGTTGCAGGGGGCTGGGATTTTAATGGAGAAAGGAGCACAGAGTTGCAGGGGGCTGGGATTTGAATGGCAGAGGGAGCACAGAGTTGCAGGGGGCTGTGATTTTAATGGAGGAAGGAGCACAGAGTTGCAGGGGGCTGTGATTTTAATGGAGGAAGGAGCACAGAGTTGCAGGGGGCTGGGATTTTAATGGAGGAAGGAGCACAGAGTTGCAGGGGGCTGTGATTTGAATGGCGGAAGGGAGCACAGAGTTGCAGGGGGCTGGGATTTGGGAGGAGGAGGGGGCCCAGAGATGCAGGGGGCTGTTATTTGAATGGCGGAAGGGAGCACAGTTGTGCAGGGGGCTGTGATTTGAATGAGAGGGGGGCACAGAGCTTCTGGGATCTGTGATTTGAATGGGGGGGGGGGGGGACAGAGCTGCAGGGGCTGTGATGTGAACAGGGGCAGAGGGCACCATTGTAGAGGGCCGATGTGAAATTGGAGCAGAGGATACCGCTGTGAAGGACGACTGAAGACACTGATATAAGAAGTGGATTGTGATGGAAAAGGAGGGGGGACTGTGATGTGAAAAAGTCATTACACAAACATGTGATTTGGACCCCTGCTGGAAGAAAATGTTACTGATCAGGACCTCCTTAAATAAAAATTCAATACCCCTGATCTATGCTGAATTACCTGTGTTTAAAAAAAAATAAAAAGGGGGGGGGGGGATGTATATTCTTATCTATTTTCAGGTCACTCTGGTCCAATCAAGTGATTTGGCTCCCGTGTGTCAGTCAGCAGTGGCTGCAGGGGAGAAGATGGAGCACCGACAATGGCTGGGACATTGGAGCCTGTGGTTGACATTGCCGCTCCTGGAATTTCCAGCCGTTGTCTTGCGCCTTCTCCTCTCCCCTGCAGCCACCGCTGACTGTCACAGGGGAGCCGAATCACATAACCTGAAAATAGGCAAGTATATACACATCTTTTCCACACAGGTTAGTCACCGTAGGCGTTAGGAGGGGGAAGGGGGCATCTCTGCTTTTGATTGGTCGTTCACAGAAGTTCCCACCGTGTGGAAGATCTCACCTTCGATCCCCAGCCGGATTTTCTTGAGGCCTCTCTCCTTCAGGACAGACTTGGCCACGTCTCGGTTTTCAATGTACTTAAAGAATCGGTACAACTTGGTGCTGTAAATGACTGAAAAGAAATAAAAAATGAAAGTTAACCCACTTTGTGAGCAAATATTGCCGTCATTCGCTCGCTCTACCTCCATTGAGATGCCTTGATGCAGGCTCACCGCAGGGACAAATAAAACCAGGGGGGCGTCCTATGTGCCCTCATCACACCACAATGCTGCGTTGAAGTCGGTTGTTGCGCATTGCACAGAGTTGCAGCACAACTCAGGACAACGCACCTCGCTGTGCTGCATAGATTTAGATTAAAAAGTGTCATTTTGGAATACTTCAATAAAGTTATAAAATAAAAAAGGTAAACAGTGTCTTGCATTGCGACAAGCACCAAACATCGACCTGCATGAAATTGAATATTTGGACTGGTGTGGATGGAGCCGTCTATATTCTAGGGCAGGGGTCTCCAAACTTTATAAACAAAAAGGGTCAGTTTACTGTCCTTCAGACTTTAGGAGGGACCGGACTGTGGCCAGTGGGAGAAGAAAATGTACTGACAGTGGGAGTAAACAATGCCCCATCCTTGGTGTCAGTGGCAGGAATAGTGCCCCATCCTTGGTGTCAGTGGTGAGGAATAGTGCCCCATCTTTGGTATCAGTGGAAGGAATAGCGCCCCATCCTTGGTATCAGTGGGAGGAATAGCGCCTCATCCTTGGTATCAGTGGGAGGAATAGCGCCCCATCCTTGGTATCAGTGAGAGGAATAGCGCCCCATCATTGGTATCAGTGGGAGGAATAGTGCCCCATCCTTGGTGTCAGTGGAAGGAATAGTGCCCCATCCTTGGTATCAGTGGGAGGAATAGTGCCCCCATCCTTGGTGTCAGTGGGAGGAATACTGCCCCATCATTGGTATCAGTGGGAGGAATAGTGCCCCATCATTGGTATCAGTGGGAGGAATAGTGCCCCATCCTTGGTATCAGTGGGAGGAATTAGTGCCCCATCCTTGGTATCAGTGGGAGGAATTGTGCCCCATCCTTGGTATCAGTGGGAGGAATTGTGCCCCATCCTTGGTATCAGTGGGAGGAATTGTGCCCCATCCTTGGTATCAGTGGGAGGAATAGTGCCCCATCATTGGCATCAGTGGGAGGAATAGTGCCCCAGCATTGGTGTCAGTGGGAGGAATAGTGCCCCACTGTTCCTGACAGTAGAGAAAATAAGAACCCAAGGATCAGATAAAAGCAAGGGGCCGCAGTTGGGAGATCACTGTTATAGGACATTCAGCTGATCCACTATCTTTTCAGACACCGATTTGTCTACATGTGATGTAGCAAACACCAAAATAAAAAAAAAAACCTCTCTAAATCAACATGTTATTTTGTTGTGAATAGAGTGGGGGAGGGTTAAAGCTGAAAATTGGGCAGAAAAACATTTTATTTATACTCCTCAATGGTCACAAAGGATATAAATCTATAATCTACTGTGTGCTCCAAACATCTTTAGAAAGTCAGATATCACCTTGTGAATGTAGCAGTGACATCACAGTGCTGTAAATAACCAGAGCTGTGGGAGGGGCGCAGCAGGCTCCACCCACTACAGGCTGCCTAAAGAAAACTACAGGAGGGGGGTCGGAGACAAGACCAGTCCCCCTGCACAAGGAGAGAGAGCAGCAGTGAGCGGTCTTTTATTACAGGAAGCTCCTAATTCCAGTATGAAGAGTCTAGAACTCTGAGCACGGGGTTCTCATACTATATTAGAGAAATAGGAAATTGGCACAATTTTTTTTTTTTTTTTGACTGTTAAAAAGCACCAATCACAAATAATGATATAGAGCATACTGTCACAGGACATAGAAGGCGGACGTACTCTGAGAATACTCTTCTCCCATCTGCGGAGGGTACTCCTCATCCCAGTCCACCACATCGTCATCGGTCAGGACCACAATATGGCACTCCCGCTCGCCGCTCTGAGCGCTGGCCACCATCAGCGGCAGGATCATCTCCTCCAGGTAAAACTCGAACTGCCTCCGGGCCCCGTCATTGGACAGCTCGTGCATCAAAGCACCTGAAATAATGGAGTAGCAGAGATTAGTGAGCAGACTAGTGGAGGAAAAGTTGTAGACACAAAATTCTGGTCAGCAGGTGCCCGATGACTATCCTGAAACTGGGATAAAAATATTCATAGTACAGCACAGCTCTCTAATACAGGGGTCTCCAAACCTTCTCAGCAAAGGGACAGTTTATTGTCCTTCAGGCTTTAGGTGTGGCCAGACTGTGGCCCAGTCATTGGGAAAAATAGTGCCCCATCCGTGGTGTCAGTGAGGGGGGGGGGGATAGTGCCCCATCCGTGGTGTCAGTGAGGGGGGGGGATAGTGCCCCATCCGTGGTGTCAGTGAGGGGGGGGGATAGTGCCCCCATCCGTGGTGTCAGTGAGGGGGGGGGATAGTGCCCCATCCGTGGTGTCAGTGAGGGGGGGGATAGTGCCCCATCCGTGGTGTCAGTGAGGGGGGGGATAGTGCCCCATCCGTGGTGTCAGTGAGGGGGGGGATAGTGCCCCATCCGTGGTGTCAGTGAGGGGGGGGGGATAGTGCCCCATCCGTGGTGTCAGTGGGGGGGGGGGATAGTGCCCCATCCGTGGTGTCAGTGAGGGGGGGGATAGTGCCCCATCCGTGGTGTCAGTGAGGGGGGGGGGGGGATAGTGCCCCATCCGTGGTGTCAGTGAGGGGGGGGGGGGGGATAGTGCCCCATCCGTGGTGTCAGTGAGGGGGGGGGATAGTGCCCCATCCGTGGTGTCAGTGAGGGGGGGGGGATAGTGCCCCATCCGTGGTGTCAGTGAGGGGGGGGGGGGATAGTGCCCCATCCGTGGTGTCAGTGGGGGGGGGGGGGAATAGTGCCCCATCCCTGGTGTCAGTGGGGGGGGGGGGAATAGTGCCCCATCCCTGGTGTCAGTGGGGGGGGGGATAGTGCCCCATCCCTGGTGTCAGTGGGGGGGGGGATAGTGCCCCATCCCTGGTGTCAGTGGGGGGGGGGATAGTGCCCCATCCCTGGTGTCAGTGGGGGGGGGATAGTGCCCCATCCCTGGTGTCAGTGGGGGGGGGGGGATAGTGCCCCATCCCTGGTGTCAGTGGGGGGGGGGGGGGGGAATAGTGCCCCATCCCTGGTGTCAGTGGGGGGGGGGGAATAGTGCCCCATCCCTGGTGTCAGTGGGGAGGGGAGGAAATAGTGCCCCATCCCTGGTGTCAGTGGGGGGGGGGGGATAGTGCCCCATCGGTGGTGTCAGTGGAGGGGGGATAGTGCCCAATCTGTGGTGTCAGTGGGAAGAATAGTGCCCCAAGGTTCAGATACAGGCAAAACAAAGGGCCACATCTGGCCCCTGGGCTAGTTTGGAGACCACCTGTCTAATAGATTGCACAACAAAATATCAATTTGCCAAAGTATCTCTTGTGTAAATTACCAACATTAATAACAAAATTAGAAAGTTTCTAATGCTGTACTATTTTTTAATCACAGTTTTAGTTTGTGACACTTATTGTTGTGCTCCATTTCCAGATAAATCGATAGAAACAAACAAACAAACAATCTCCACTTTATGTACAGTGAACTATACAGAAGTTCTGGGAAAAAAAATTAAAAGCACCAAAAGATGCCGTACTAGTTTCTATATTCCGATGACAGCTACCAAAATATATACCCCACCCCCACCCACCACCACCCCCAGCAACTGTCAACCGGAGTAAAAGGGAGGAAAGTCAGACATGCGAGGTATAAAACTGAAGAGAGAGAGAAGATCTACATGCACAGAATGAGGAGGAGGAGCACAATGGCTGGTGACTGCATCACTTCTCTGCACCGTCACACCACAGGTTAGTATCAAGTTAAGTAATGTTGTTAGTACAGAAGACTGAGAGCGCCCCCTGTCTGCCGCATACTTACTGAGGTCTCTACATTTGATAGTGCTATATTCAAAGGAGATACACAGATAGTCACAGGCCTCTCTGAGCTCTGGGATGGATATTCCGTCTGGGCAACGAATTATCCCGGTCTTGTAGTAATCCTTATGAAAATTACAAAGATTCAATTAAAAAAAAATATATATATCAGCAAAAAAAAAAAAGACAAAGAACAAAAAAAGGTGAGACGGATGGGCGATGAAGTCACAGATCAGAACATTATAGGGAAGCAGTCGGAACTTAAGGCATTAAAAAAATAAAATCACACCCATTGTTGCAATCATCATTCTCAGCACCACTTCCTGTACCGTGTTCCCGTCCCACCGCAACTGCTCTACAAGTCTGATTCTCAAAGTCTCACCCCCCCCCCCTTTCCTTAACTTTGGTCCCCCCTCCCCCGAGGCTCTTGCCCCTCACCCACCTTCTCCTCAACTCCGGTTCCCTCACCCTCCCCCCAGGACTCTCCCCCCCCACCAACCGTCTCAACTCTGGTCCCCCCCCTTCCAGGACTCTCTCCCCCTTACCTACCTTCTCAACTCTGCCCCCCCCCCCTCCCGGGACCCTTGCCCCCCTCACTTTCCAGGAATCTCTTCCCCTTACCCACCTTCTCAACTCTGCCCCCCCCCCCGAGACTTTTTCCCCTCACCCCCCCCTTCCAGGACCCCTGCCCACCTCGTTAACTCGAGTCCCCTCCCCTTCCAGGACTCTTGCCCCTCACCCACCTTCTTAACTCTGGTTCCCTCACCCCTCCCCCCAGGACTGTCCCCCCCTTACCCACCTTCTCAACTCTGATCCCCCCCCCTCCGAGACTTTTCCCTCACACCCACCTTCTTCTCAACTCTGGTTCCCTTAAACCCCCCCCCCCCCCCCCCCCCCCACACACACTTTCCAGGACTCTCTCCCCCCTACCCACCTTCTCAACTCTGGCCCACACCCATCTCCCCGAGACCCTTGCCCCTCACCCACCTTCTCCTCAACTCTGGTTCCCTCACTTTACAGGAATCTCTCCCCCTTACCCACCTTCTCAACTCTGCCCCCCCTCCGAGACTTCCCCCCCCCCAACCCCCCCCTTTCCAGGACTCTCCCCCCCTTACCCACCTTGTTAACTCGAGTCCTCTCCCCTTCCAGGACTCTTCCCCCCTCCTTCTCAACTCTGGTTCCCTCACCCCCCCAGGACTGTCCCCCCCTTACCCACCTTCTCAACTCTGATCCCCCCCCCCTCCGAGACTCTTTTCACTCACACCTACCTTCTTCTCAACTCTGGTTCCCTCAACCCCCCCCCCCCCCCCGCGCACACACACACACACACACACTTTTCAGGACTCTCTCCCCCTTACCCACCTTCCCAACTCTGCCCCCCCCCCCTTCCAGGACTCTCTCACCCTCACCCACCTTCTTCTCGACTCTGGTTCCCTCACCTCCCCCCTTCCCGCACTCTCGCCCCCTCTCACTCCCCCAGACTCTCGCCCCCTCTCACTCCCCATTATCTATTAAACCATATTTCCACAACATGAGCTGCTGGCCGCAGAGATCCAGCCTGAGCTCACATCAGGCATTAAACATTATGGCAAAGATCATTTCATGCTTAGTATTTCAGTGGCTGAACATGGACCAGGGTACAAGCAACTCAAACTCTCCGTAATCTCCCAACATTAGCGGCATTGTTTTACCAGCAAACCGTTAAAAAAAGCCAACTCTGCAGTTTAGGTATAAGAAGGCGAGGGAGTTAGCCCTAGTGTGTCTGTTAGGATTGCTGCAGTGAAATCAGATTGCAAGCTCCTGTTGTGCAAACATTCAGGCAAACAGGGCTAAGTTAAAGAGGAACTGCAGTCTGCTCACATCATTTGTAATAAAAACATCTTTGCCTTCTGAAGCTTCCCTCCAACTACTTTGTATATTATTTGATCTATACTGCGATTCTGTACTTGCCAAAATATGCTGCAGAAATCCCCCTCCATTGAGCCTGGCTGCAACCATTTTAACTGTGGGCAGCTGAAGCTGCTGACTGTTCACTTCCTGGATTTACACAGACACACCTCCAGGACTGCAGCTTTCATTGGCCCTCTTAGGACTCACCCCCCTTACTGGCAAACCCTCACCAGAGTGAGAGAGAGAGAGAGAGCTGTGCATGATGTCCTAAGCCTAGGCTAATGACCAGACAAGAAACAGGAAGTGGGCTGTATAAGGGGTTTACTGGCAGAAAAAAAAAAATAATATGTTTTACTATCCAAAGTTAAAACAACAAGGGCAGAAGATTTAATAGATGGACAGTTAAAAAAAAAAGGTCCGCTTTAAACACGGTCTGTCATTTACTAGATATACAATGACACGTAACAGCAGATGTCTAGAACCAAATGGATTTGCAGCTCTTACAAATCTAACACTCAAAGTGACTCGTGTGGGATTCAGCCATAGATCTCATCCCACGAGGATGTGGCCGGGAAGTGCAGGATGACTCCAGGTTGTGTCCTGTGGCCATGTGGGAGAAATGACTGAACAGCCCATGGTCCATACTGCTGCTCAGAAACATCAACAACACGATTAGCCGCCAATTAGTGAGTATCATCCTGCAGAAAAGCTCACAGCGTTGGAAAGCGAGCCCAGCACAAAAACACTAATTGGAATCTTGTGGTAAACCCTTTCCAAGCACTCACCGGATCCCACCGTGATATCACAGGAGCTCGGGGGGAGGTAAGTGTAGAAGAGGACTCATCCAATTCTGGGAATTAAGCCAACGGCCACTGTTGGCGACGGAGGGATATTCCCCCCCCCCCCCCTCGGGTGATACAGTGGCAGCTGCCTCTCAGCCTTCCTCTGGACGCAAACTGCTAAACTAAGAGAGAAATTTAAAGAGAACCTGTCTAAAAAGCCATGGGAGCTGCCACTGCTGTCTTGTCTGTCCAAGCTTTAGGGGGGTCATGTTTATGCTTTAATTACTTTCTGTTGTTGCTTAAGAGCGCTACACAGATTGTGCTTTACTGTTCATTTCAGCTGGACTCTATGGGTTACCCGGCCCCAAAGGCCAGCATTGCCCAATGCAGTCCCAACATATGGGCAAGGCAATTTTGCTTTATGTCCTATTGCTTTACTGCACACTAACCTGCTTTGTTGGGGGTGTGCTGAAAAAAAACCATAGGACATATTGCATTTCTGAACAGCGTACCACATTCCGGGACACTATAACATACAGACATGCATAGATCTAAATAAAGTTTAAAGTGTTTGTAAAGGTTTTTTTTTTTTTTTTTTTTATATATATATATATATGAACATTTTATACTGGCCTGCTCTGTCCAATGGTTTTGCACAGAGCTGCCCCAAATCTCCACTTCTGGGGTCCCCCTCTGGCTCTGTCCGCTTCTCCTCTTTTGTGTCTGCCCCCATAGGAAGTGGCTTTTATAATATTGCTATGTTCATATTTCATGTCTGAGATTTACAACCACTTTAATAAAAGCTTACTGGTGTGTGTGTGTGTGTGTGTGTGTGTGTGTGTGTGTGTGTGTGTGTGTGTGTGTGTGTGTGTGTGTGTGTGTGTGTGTGTGTGTGTGTGTGTGTGTAGATATATATATATATAGATATATATATATATATATATATATAATATTTTACGGACAAGCACAACTCGGGCTAATTAGACTGAAGGCCCATCTACCACAGTACTTCTCAGACTGTGGAAGGATACTGTTGCACCAGGAAGGGGATACTATACAAACTCCAAGCAGATGGCGATCCGGATCAGAAAGCCATAACTCCAATCTAGAATACCGCAGTGCTAATCAGTAAACCATGTTTGTTACCCAGTTAAAACAAAAAAGGGATTGGGAGTATCTTTGTGTTTTTCAACTAATTACATTACCCCCGGTTCCTGCTGTACTGAAGACGTCTCCAGCGATACGGCAGTTCCTTGCAGCAAGGACGGTGCGTATATACCAGGCATTGGACAATAAAGAGTAGCAGCATCTATATTGATTAGCATATCACTGCAGCAATAAGAGATGCTGGCATCAGCAGTCAGGGAACAGAGCGAAGTGACTCAGGAATGAAGTCTCACCAGCACAGCTAAGTGCTCAGACCTAGACACACAAATATATTATATATATATATATATATATATATATATATATATATATATATATATATATATATATACACACACACATTATATATTTATATATACACACACACACACACACACACACACACACACATTCGGAGCCATTCTACAAAAATCTCATTTTTCCTCAGGTGCACCACAACATACTTGTGTCAAGCGGTAGTTTATGACGCAGCAGCCTAATAATAATAATAAAAAAAAAAAACAGGATTGTGAACTGCCGGAAATAACCACAGAATGATGATTGCAGCAAAAGTGTCTCAAAAGGGTTTCTAAACATAAATGTAGGTTGTTTCGCCTTCCGCAGAACGACAAACATCATAAATAACCAGGTGCTGAGAAACTGTCAGTGCCTTCCATTAGTTCTTAGTTTTGTTTTTGTTTTTGAAAATGCACCAACCTTAGAAATACTTCTATTTTATCTACTACATGGAAATGTACAATAATTAACTGGGCAAACGGCCATCTACACAAATGAAACACATACAGTATATGTGAGGTGTTACCTGCCAGTGGATCAGTTTTTCTGTCCATTCAGTCTAGAGAATTACAATGTTCCGCCTCACAGCACAGACCCGTCTAGCTGGAGACCCGATTTATCTCTGCTGCAGTTAAGTAATATTTACAGATCTTGTCCTGCCCCCCAGCTGGTGACTGGACAGTGAAAGGAGAAGCAGCAGAAAGTAATCTCCCTGCTCTTTATTTCTAACACCAATTCCCTTAACAGCACATGAGCACTGCAGAACTGACTGGTTCCTTGTGCTGCTTCTCAGTCATTTCTTATAAGAAGGTATGATAAGGCGCTTGCCATTTACCTTCTTGCAAACAAAATACCTCTGTGTATCTTAGTTTTACAGTACTTTGTTAAACAGTTTACTTTCCCTGACTACATGGCTAAACCATGGCCAACCACCACTCCCGACTACTTGGCTAAACCATGGCCAACCACCACTCCCGACTACTTGGCTAAACCATGGCCCAACCACCACTCCCGACTACATGGCTAAACCATGGCCCAACCACCACTCCCGACTACTTGGCTAAACCATGGCCAACCACCACTCCCGTCTACTTGGCTAAACCATGGCCAACCACCACTCCCGACTACTTGGCTAAACCATGGCCAACCACCACTCCCGACTACTTGGCTAAACCATGGCCAACCACCACTACCGACTACTTGGCTAAACCATGGCCAACCACCACTCCCGACTACTTGGCTAAACCATGGCCAACCACCACTCCCGACTACTTGGCTAAACCATGGCCAACCACATCTCCCGACTACTTGGCTAAACCATGGCCAACCATCACTCCCGACTACTTGGCTAAACCATGGCCAACCATCACTCCCGACTACTTGGCTTAACCATGGCCAACCACCACTCCCGACTACTTGGCTAAACCATGGCCAACCACCACTCCCAACTACTTGGCTAAACCATGGCCAACTGCCACACCAGACTACTCGGTTAAACCACGGCCAACTGACTACTTGGCTAAACCATTGTCAACTGCCATTTCCTCTGTCCAATGAGAACATGTCAGTCGATTGGGACACTGTTATTGGACAGAGGGCAAGAAGGGCATAGCCTGGAAGTCAAGACCCTGGTAAACAAGGAAAACCAAATCAGGAGACGCACAAGGTTTTCTGACAAGTTAGGGTAACAGCAGACACGGTGGGGTATGCTATATAGCCAAAATATGTAGGTACGACCAGCACAACTTTTATGGACAAATGTATGTGAACACCCCTTCTAGATGACTTCAGGTGTTTCCAGTGAAGGGTATCATTAGTGCTATAGCATACAAAGACATTTTAAACAACTTCACTCTTCCAACCCTGTGGTAAGTTTGGTGAAGAGCATTTGGGTTTCAGCATGACTGTACCCTTATGTACAAAGCCAGAACCAAAAGGACGTGGGCTACTGGTTTTGGTGTGGAGGAAATTGAGCCCTGACCTCAATCCTACAGAACACGTTTGGGAAGAAATTCAAAGCCAGTTGTTAGCCAGGTCTTCTCATCAGTACCTGACCTCACATGGGAACAAACTCCCATAGACACCCTCCAAAATCCAATGGAAAGTCTTCCCAGAAAAGCAGAGGCTGTTGTATCTGCCAAGAGTACAATTCCATGGCAATGGTTTTTGAATGGGATATCGAACAAGCTCTTAAAAGGAGCAATGGTCAGGGGCCAACAAAATGATCGGCCATATAGTGTACCTGCATGTAGGCAGGCCTTATAAATCTAACTGTATTTACAGAAACAAAAATGCACATATGAAGGTATTTTGAAAGTCAAAACCACGGACAGTTATATAGTGACGTAAAATGCAGACATTGAGAAAGTGACAGACTCAGCAGGAGTGTTATAGAGTGACAGATGAATGGAAAGAGATCCAGTCAGAGGTGGGATTATTACAGTGCTGGAAAAAAAACAGACCAGGCTGCTAAGGCCAAACATCTCACCAGGATCGCCCGGAACACAGTGGAGCTGATTCCTTCTGCCACTTCAAACTCTCCTTTGTCATTGGGACGCGTGAAATTATGTTCTCTGCCCGATCCAAACATCCTGAACAACGAGAGCAGCAGATTTCAACCAGTGTGAAGGACACGCAGGGGACACAACGCACAGAGAATAAGCGCTCATCTCATGGATAAAATAAAAGTAAAGGAGTCAAACTATTTGTAAACTGAACCCTTCGGCCATTTTAAAGCCATCTTGTCAGAGAAAAAAATATCCAAATAACTGTTCCCAGCCAGAGAAAGGGTCTATTACTTACCTCAAAAAGGAATACACTGGGGCGTCAGACTAAGTGAAGCAGGTAAAAATTGAATGGATTAAAAGTCAGTTGGCAGCTAACAGATAGCGAGCAAGTAAGCATATCTGTATATCTGGTGCAGATTTATAAGGGTGTCCCCGAGTTCATCTGGAGAAGGTTCAGAGATGCTTGGGTGTCTGATGCAGGCATGCCCGCGCCAGGAGCCTCAAGCCTCTTGGGACCTTCTCCAGATTACGTTGGGGACACCCTTATACATCTGCCCCAGATATACAGATATGCCCGCTTGCTCGCTATCTGGGGCATGGGTATAAGGGTGTCCCAACGTTATCTGGAGAAGGTCCAGAGATGCTTGGGTTTCTGATGCAGGCTTGCCCGCCCAGGAGTCCCAAGCCTCTCTGGACCTTCTCCAGATAACGTTGGTACACCCTTATACATCTGCCCCAGAACATACAGATATGCCTGCTTGCTCGCTATCTGGGGCAGATGTATAAGGGTGTCCCAAAGTTATCTGCAGAAGGTCCTGATCGACCTGGGGCTCCTGGGCAGGAATGACAGCTTCAGAAGCCCCAAGCCTCTCAGGACCTTCTCCAGATGAGCTCGGGGACACCCTTATTACTTCTGTCCCAGATATACAGATATGCCTACTTGGTCGCTATCTATGCAAGTAGCCAACTGAAATTAATAAATCCATAACCTGCTACACTTAGTCCGGCACCCTGGACGTTCCTTTTTGTTTTTCCACATGGTTCAGATGCCCATTATTATACCTTTGCAAGTCAAAAGGCCCTCCCCTCTTTGGTTCTGAGACCTCCTGTCCAAGCAGAGTTTCTCAATGGCCAATAGGAGCAAAACAGGGGTATGGCAGTGAGTGAGGTTAGTCCTGAAATCAGGCCCCTAATAATCACAACTAATCTTAGAGGAGCACATAGAGGAGGGATTTCTGTCTCTTAAGGAAATATTAGGCATTTAGTGGCCTCCGGGCTATTTATCTGTTTAGAAAAGCTGCCAGGTTTGCTTTAAAGAAAGCACTATCAAGTTGCCCATTCTGGGTCTGTTAAAAGCCCCCTGGCCCAATACTCAACTCTCCAGTAGTTTCCCACTACCCTTCCCCCTACCTCGGCCAATGCAAAGTAAAGTGAGCGCATATGACCTCCTCCCATGTACTGGGGTCTGTCGAGCAATCGCTGTGGCTATCTTTTCGGCTTGAGGGGATAGGGAGCAGCAGGGGTTGCTGGAGAGGCAAGTATGAGTGCGGTGGGGTTAGTGGGGTGCCAAAATGAAGTTTTCCCTGACAAAATATTTTTTTTAAGACTAGCTGCTTAAGGTAGTCTTGCTGTGGCATAGTGCACAGCCATTAGTGCGACACCATCATTAAGTTTACATTACCCGGTCTCTTCCCCCTAGCAGCTGCCTGCTCGCTAGGCTATGAACAAGCCTGGAAAGGCGTCTATGGCACAATAGTGGTGTGTGTACAGCGGTAAAATGAGTTCAGCAAAAAGTCCATATGTCCAATTAGAACATCTGGGGAAGACTTCTTGCTGGCCTCAGACACTTGATGCAGCACCTCTATAGAGAGTGAAGTAGCTCTAGGTGAGCAGAAAAGGAGAGAGGGGGGCACGCTCTAAGTGTAGCATATTCATTGGAGGGAAAGGAAAATTGGCAACTCAAATACAGTGAAGGAAAACAGTCAAATACAGGAAAGATTGGGGCCTCTGGTGGAAGTCCTCAGCACAGCAGGGCATCTGGATCCAGACACACACAATAGGTAGGCTGGTGGAGGCACCTGTAGAGCCAAGAAGAGACACCAATGCGTGGCAGACTAAGTGTACTATATACAAACAATGGTGGGTGCATATAGATTGACAATGTGAGTTGCCAAGCTATAAGAAACCACCATTGTATGCATATACCACACTTAGTCTGGCGCTACCTGGTGCATCTTCTTGGCCCTACAGGTGGCTCTGCCAGCCTACCCATTGTGTTTGTCTGAATCCAGGGTGCCCTGCTGTACTGAGGACTTTCACCAGTGGGCCAAATCTTTGATAAGCCAGTGTTTTTAACTGTATTATGCGAGTTGCCAATTGTCCTTTCACTCCACTGAATAGGTTTTTATGCTACACTTCGATTGCACCATCCTCTCTACCTTATCTGTTCACCTAGAGCAGGGGTCTCAAACTGGTGGCCCTCCAGCTGTTGTGAAATTACAAGTCCCACGAGGCTGAGAGTTACAAAGCATGACAGGACTTTTAGGTTCTGCAACAGCTGGAGGGCCACCAGTTTGAGACCCCTGACCTAGAGCTACTTCAGTCTGTATAGAGGTTCTGCCTCAAGTGTGAGCCCAGCAAGAAGTCGCCCCAGATGTTCTAATTAGTCTTATGGACTTTATGCCAATTGTCCTTTCACTCCAATAAATACATTTTGATGCTACACTCAGATCACGCCCTTGTCTCTCCTCATCTATGAATGTGCCTTGGAGAGGTGAGATGCTCCCCAAGCTCCTCTCCCCTCCAACTACCAGTGCCTAAAACATGTGAGGCTGCCGTCAGCCTTACTGGCTCAGAATGTATAACATCCCACTCAGTCTAAATTTCTGCTGTGGGATAATTTCTGGTAGTTATACCAGGATTGTTTTAAAGCACATTAGGTGGCTCTTGCATTGGATACAAAACTGAAAACAGTTTTTTTTAAAGGTTTTATAAATTGAATACGTTTTAATATTAAAATTAAAGTTTAATGAAGTATAATTACTTTATAAATTCGATTTTTTAAATTTAATAAAAATTTAAATTATCTGGTATTTCCCTTAAGGTTTTTAAAATCTTTACGGAATCCTTCTTTAGGGTCTTTGTTGCAATATAGTAAGACTGCCAAGCGCAGAAGAAAACACAATGGCCTAACAAGACAGCAACAGACATAAAATAAGGGTGTACAAACCTGCCCAACATTGTGTTTGGCTGCGCCGTGAAAATAGCCGGATCGACAACAAATCTGGTGTTGTCGACTATGAGCGTGACCCTCTCGGAGGTGCGTATGTTCCGAGCACCTTCTTTCACCGTATCGTAAACAAACACCATCTCCCCAGCGGTCTTACAGATCCCATCTGAACTTGACTGGCTACTGTTCCGGCTACTCATTCCGACACTACTACTGGAACCGTTGGGTGAGGTTTTCTGAGGGCGGGGACTGCTCGGCCGGGAGGAACAATATTCCTTCTCTCGATCTAGAAAATAAAATTTAGTGTCGGTTTCAATGCACGGTCACTGGAAGGTCAAGTGACAGCCCTAGGGAGACACTGCAGGTTATAAGGTACCATCTAAAAAAAGAATCATAACCAAGAGAAAACAAACAAAAACTTTCCAACCGCACATTTCTACTTCCTTAGAGGAGAACGGAAAAGGGCTCTCCACAGGGTCCGTTAGGATTTCCCTAATCAATTTACTGCTCCACAAATGGTTTTGTCTTTATAGTAAGTAGAATATTTCATACAACCAGAACTGGAAAAAAATGCAATGCCTAGAATATATCAATTATAGCAACTCAGACGCTACACAACCTGGAAAAGAAGAGCATGCATACTTTTCTTTCCTGGTGTCCATTCTGACGCTGCTCCATTGCTGAGAAATGGCCCCCCAAAGTCCTCAGGGAAACTGATGGCTACCAAGAGCGTCAATCTCCTGGGTCCCATGCAGCTCTCACTGGTTCCTCATGTAGCAATCTATAGGTCACCAGGAAGGGGAGGTGGGAGCGGTGGGGCACTCAGAAGATTGACACTCCAAGAAGTGTCTGAGAAGACTTCAGAGGACCATTCAGGTCACGGGTAGGCCTTTTCTTGCAAACTATTACATCAAATGGGTTACTTAAACAGCAAAAATGGAAATAAATATGAAGCAACTTTACCTGTCAAATAAAGGGTTAAGTATTATTAGTATTGCTATAATTCAAGATTTATATAGCGCCAACAGTTTGTGCAGCGCTTTACAGTCTAAAGGGAGACAGTACAGTTACAATAAAAAAAAAAAAAATACAAGAGGGTCCTGCTCATAAGAGCTTACAATCTAATAGGATAGGGCAAGTGACACAAAAGGTTATAACTTACAGGGATCGCCTAAAGGCAGCCAGATTGAGACAGAGTTCCAGAGTGTGACAGACCTAGCTGGGACACAGGCTTTTTGAGAGGACTGAATGCGAGCCTCTTGCCGACTGATTATGGGCCCTGGATTTTAAAGGAGCACAGGGTGAATGAGAACCCCACTATAATCTGTGCTAGTCAGATTCAATGCTGTATATATGTATATATGTGTGTTGTCTCATGCTGTTGGGACACAAACTGTTAGATGCTAGTGTCATGAACTCAAGATGTTAATTAAGAGAGAGCTGATCACATTGTCCTCTGTACAATGTGGTAGACGGGCCGACTCTTAGTGGTATTGTGATAAAATGTCTTGTGGTTGTACATATGATAATGTATAATCTACTGTGTGAAGCTCGGTGACAACAAGTCTGACCTGTAGTGAAATCCTGATGGGCACAGAGTCACATCGGCTGCTTAAAGGGATTAGTTAATTAGCTTATGTTAATTTGTTAATGGTGTATTGTTAGAGTAATATGAGCAGGAGGGGGGGGGATCTCCTCTTCTACTGTATTATAAATACTTGTCATTTTGGTTCTAATAAAACAGTCCATGTTAGCACTAAGCAAGTCTCGTCTCGTTTTGTGCTTGGGAGCGGTTGGAATATCTGAGATCTATATTCAGACTGGGAGGAAGTGGTATATGACGAAAGCACTCAAGAGGAGTGTAGGGACGTTTCGTCACACAGAGGATGGGAGAAGCTCTGGAGAAGTCCTGGAGATGAACATGGGAGGAGGAGACAAGAGGGCAGGAGGTCCTGGGAGGAGCAGAGAAGATGGTTTTGGTGATATTTGGAGACAAGATTGGTGATGTAGCTCGGGGGAAGAGTTGTAAATGGCTTTGTAAGTTGTTGTTCGTAGTTTGAATGTAATTTGCCGGGCAATTGGAAGCCAGTGGGGGGGATTGTCAGACACTGATTGGCTGGAAAAGTAGGCTAAACCCTGCAATTCCTGTTTTGGAGACAGCTGATCACATGGTAAAGGGTCGCTGTGATTGTCCCTTGATCAGCTATGTCCAAAGGGAGAATGGACACGTGGGAGAATGTCCATGACGTCCTCCCAGAACGGGAGAGCTGCATTGTAGCCGTCTTTCGGCTATATCGCAATTAGAAAGAGGTAAATAAGGGGGCCCCTGGACAGCATAGGCCAGTGATGGCAAACCTTGGCACCCCAGACGTTTTGGAACTACATTTCCCATGATGCTTATGCACACTGCAGTGTAGCTGTGCATCATGGGAAATGTAGTTCCAAAACATCTGGGGTGCCAAGGTTCGCCATAGGATATTTTCTTGAAACTGTGAACTTAGCCTTTAACGCAACTACGGACTTCGGCCTTGTGCACATTGGGTCTTCACCCAGCTCTTCTGAATGCCTTTTCTCCTGGCAGGAAAAAAAAAAAAAACTGCTTAAAACACGCTCCCAATGCCGTGTTTTGCAAATGCGTTTTGGTGCATCAAGCATTTGAATGTTCATTCATTCTATTGGCCAAAATATTAAATTAATTCTGGTCACTGAAATTAATGAATATTCAAGAGCTGAATGCGCCTAAATGCATTTTCAAAACACGGCTTTTGCAGTTTTTAAGCTGGTTTTCTACAGATATTTAGGTGCGTCAAGCACTTTTTCCTTCTCAAACGCTTCTCTTCTGAAGTGAGGATTTTATTTTTTAGCCTCTTCTAATACACCTGTAAACGCCTATTTGTGCATGGCCACATATAGAGGGGCATTTAGAGGCTGAAAAAGTCCAGTGTGCAGTGTGCACGAGGGCTTATTCTCAAGGAAAACACGTTTAAAGCCATTAATCACCTAGCGCCATCAATGAAATTCCGCGCAGGCAGCAGTAATAACAGATTCTTCCCTTCCTCTCTCTGCACAAACTGACTCAATTCTTATCGATTGCAGATATTTCCACCTTCTTAAATCCGATTGCTGGAGGGTCATCTCAGGACTCCGTGCCAAGATTGAGGTAATGGCCGTACTGCCGGTAAATCATTTCCAAGGCTTCTCCAACATGACCAGCAAATAATGGAGGTGTAATATATCAAAATGTGAGAAAAGGCTTTTATGATAATCGTCTCCTCGCAGTCCTGGGCGAAGCCTAATTTTCCTGGTGAGCCACACATTCTATTATAGTGCGTCTGATTAATCTTTTGTTAACAGATAAACACGAACCACAGGCCTTGAAAATGGCTATAAAAAAGGTATGAGAAGAAGAAAATCAGTACGTCAGGGTGGGCTCGGGCTGACGGGATGGTCTGAGTCAGAACATCACTTGCTGCTTCTGGGCCATTTCTAAATTCTTAATGGACGGTTAAATACGAGGTGCAACTAAAAAGCTCAGGGAATGGTATCAGAAAAAACAAAACAGAAGATACAAATTACCTTTATTGGCCTTCAAAATAAAATCGGCATCCTTCACAACACTTTTGGCAACGTTCATAAAGCTTCTGGAAACTGTCCTCTAGCAATCGATTGCCGAACCACAGTCACATGTACCTTGGCCTCCTTATTGGAAGATGCCATCGTTGTTGAAGGCGATCAACATTGTGTTGATCTTGGACTCCTTTTTTGGGTTGTGGGGAAGACCGTGAACGCCATTCCATTGATTGCCACTTGGATTCCGGATAGAACCGGTAGCACCAGGTCTCATCCCCAGTGACGATGGTTGGCAGAAAGGATGGATCCTGGTCACACATGGTAATTAAATCTCCAGAGGTTTCCATCAGTTTTGCTTTCTGTTCGGCTGTCAGCTTCTACAGCACAAACCAGGAACCGATCTTCCTCTTACCCAAATCTTCGTGGACAATGGCACACCGTGTCCTTGCTAATGCCCAATTCCTCCACCATCAATCGCAGAGTCAAGCCGTTGATCTTGTGCCAGCATTTGTCGCGCTCGCTCGATCGTGTCTGGGGTTCTTGGCCATGGCCGACCCGAACTTGGCTCATCCTCAGTCGTTTCCTTCCCGTCACAAAAGTGTCTTAAAAACAGTTTCTGCTCACGGCTTCCGCCCCATACGCTTGCACCAACATTTCACACGTCGCCATTTTACCCCCAATTTGTAGCGGAACTTGATGTTCACTCGTTGCTCCATTGCACTGTGACCCCTACCTCTCACACTGACTACGTTCGACTGCCCACAGCGGGTTTACCCTGACGGTCACGTGTACTCCATGCTAGGTGGTGCTTCTCGGCGTGTCTCTGGATAGCCATGTGAATGCACGCGCACCTGGCCCATGTTGCTGTTGAGATATCGGACCACTTCCCAAAATTGTTTTTATTTTATTAATTTTTTTTAGACACATCTTGTATACTTTCAGGCTTCTATCATCTCACAGAGACGTAGTAAAAATGCCCTAAAATACTCACCCCTGCCATCAGAAAAACAAACAAAAACAGAAGATACAAATCACCTTTATTGGCCTTCAAAATAATCGGCATCCTTCACAACACACTTTTGGCAACGTTCGTAAAGCTTCTGAGAAACTGTCCTCTTTAGCAAATTGATTGCAGAACCGCTGTCACGCGTTCTTGTATCCCCTTATGGAAGATGCCATCGTTGTTAAAGGCGGCGATCAACATTGTGTTGATCTTGGACTCCTTTTTGGGTCATGGGGAAGACCGTGAATGCCATTCTATTGGGGCAGTAGAGCACAGGATGGCAGTACCACGCACTACCAGGTAGGTCTCATAAATAAAACACCTGAGCTTTAGACTTTGTGGAGGATGGATAGATCTTACCCCCTCATCGTTCTCATCTATGGCTCGTTCACACTAGTGTAATCTCAGGAGAGTAATTCACGTTCGAAACGCTCTTTAGAGAGCATTTGATAGGCGGTGAGGATGCTCTAGAACAGGGGTCTCAAAACTGGTGCCCCCCCCCCCCCCAGCTGTTGCAAAACTACAAGTCCCATCGTGTCTCTGCCTGTGGGGAGTCATGGTTGTAACTATCAGCCTTGCAATGCCTCATGGGACTTGTAGTTTTGCAACAGCTGGAGGGCCACCAGTTTGAGACCCCTGCTCTAGAATGACTGCTTTAAACCTTTGATCTCCGCAAGTGCATGCGGCTGGGGGGCACTTGCCGTGCAGCCCTATTGACTTGACAGAGTATAGCTGAATATGCAGAGGAAATGGTGTATGTCCCACTTCTGGACTCGTTCAGCTGTGTGTGTAACCTGAGCTCCTGCTATTGAAGTCTGCTAACAAAAAAGCAGGACAAATAAAAAAAGAAAAATAATGACAAAAATGGTACAACACGATACTACATATTACAATTGTACAGAAAAAAAATAAATAAAATTAATAATAAAAAAAAAAAACACACACACCATTGTGGAGAGATATCAATCCACAGATGAAGAAAGGAGAGGAAAAAATAAAACTGCCACCACGTTTAAAAAAAGTAATTAAAAATTCCAATAAATCTATTTACATATTTTTAGGTGAGAGTATATGTCTGGTCTATGTCCATATGTGTCCCCCCCAATGGGAGATGGACAAACCAATCTGGGGGGACAGATATGCACATAAACCAGACATATACTCTCAATACCCAATTTATTTATTGGAATTTTTAATTACTTTAAACGTTGTGGCATTTTTTTGTTTAACAAAAAAAAGGTACAAAAATACCCAATATATTATTTTTAAAACGTGGTGGTGGCGGCATTTTTTTCTCCCTCTCCTTTCTTTATCTGTGGCTTGGTACTTCTCCACAATGCGTTTTTTTTTTATTTTTTTATGTACAATTGTAATATGTACTATTTTGTAATTCTTTTCTTATTAAATTGTAGATACTTTATCCATTGCATCTTGATATAAAGAGCTTGTGGATCCTGAAGAAGCACTGGATCAATACGAAACGCGTTGGCCCACTAGGCTCTACATCTATATTTTGTGCATTTCTATCATGTTGATATGGATCAATTAAAAAAAAAAAAAAAGAGAAGAAGATTTCATGTACAAATAAAGATGTATTGATTTTATCATACTATATAACTTTTGTGTATTGTATGACATGCTTACCCCTACTCTAATCTCCCTGTTCGGAGTTGTGTGGGGGGGGGGGGTCCTATTTTTTTGGAGATAACGCTCCACACCCCTCTTCTGGTCAGTCCCAGAACACAAACATTTTTTAAAAAAGCTGAAGATTCAGCACAGGTGATGCTTCCTTCACAAATGCTGATGATCATGCCCTCACCTGAGTCACTCCGGATTGTCAGATCGGGGGCAGGGCAATATAAGGATCAGGACAAATGACTATTATTGACCAGAACACACAGCAAGTTAATGGTAGAAGAGACCGTTACATCCTCGTTGCAATGCTACGTGATATTGGTGATGTAAACTGGTAAAAAATGATGCAGTTACCATGGTGACAGCACAGCCATACAACACAGCAATACATAATGGGGTATTCTTAACAGTGCAGTAACCCGCAGCAAACACATACAAGGTTTATTCAGATTAGTCGGGACAATGATGTTATGATTAATACGAAGTTATTGCACTTCGAAAAACTTTTTTTTCTTTTCAGTTTTGGACAGTGGAGAGGGATTAGACCCCCTGTCAGGTTTTTATTACCGTCTGTGCCCCCCATTAAGGAGATTCACCCCATTTGTCCTGTTTACCATCATCATTTAAAGTGAGAGTAAAAGAAGAAGAAAAAAATAAAATAAAAATAAATCTATTTTGGGTTGCCCCTAGAAAAGTAATGAGGGGAAAATCAACCAATGGGGGACACTAGTTCTAAGGACAAGGGGGTCCCCAAGGAATTCCCTTCATTTGCAGGGATTTCCTTTCACTTCCTGTTTGGCTATGGGACAGGAAGTGAAGGGAAATCTCCACAATGGGACACAGATGATGAAAAAAAAATAAATAAAAAAAAACCTGATAGGGACTATAACCCTCCCCCACTATTCAAAATGAAAAAAAAAAAATCCCCTTTAATTCTGCTTTATATAAATAATAAACCAACGAGTGATACTATTGATATATTGGAAGAAATATAGAAGCGTACACCCATGTACTACAGCGTACACCCGTGTGAGGGCCGCGTTTGCCTATACAGGTGTTCCATGCATCCCGGAGCGGGTAGTCCATTTCCTGTCAATTAAGTCACAGCGGCTGCACAGGTACAGCCACTGCTCCAAATTAGACATCCGTGAGGTCGCACAGTCCCTAATGCACACAGTCTACATTCAGGGCTGTGCATCCGCATTGATGTCAAAATGAAAGCCACCGCTGCATCCTAACTTAAAGGAATGGGACTGCCTGCATGGGAACGCACGAACCAGTGTACATACCTGTGTGGGCAAAAAATGGCATTCGCACGGGTGTACCCTGCAGTACGTCTGTTTGAGCGAAGCCTTTATCTGTGCATTCATTGTCAAATTTTTTCCATGAGGGGTTCGGAACTGCTTTATTAAGCGCTGTGTGCGTCCGCACCAGCCACATAACATTCCTGAGAAGCAACTACTTCTTCTGTGAACGCCTACCTACTTGTTTATGGGCTCCCCCCGAGTCTCCAACAGTCAGACATATGGAGGACATGTGGAAGAATTAAACGTGCTGAGCCATTCCTCCTCCACAGCATGGTGAGGCTGACAACGGTGGGGGCGGCACCAGCACTAAATGACTTCATTTCTGGTTAAGCAGATCGGCCAATATTCGCAGAGATCCCCGATTCAGGAACTCAGATGCTAAAGCTAAAAAATGATTCCGTTATAAACTTGCTAAGACATTACCAGACCTATCCTCCTGGTACAGTAGATCTACATGTCTTATTTGTACCCAAGGGGACCTTAAATAGGTGTAGCAAAAATTAACAGGCCCAGACCCACCTAGATCTAGTGATGCAGCGCTTCGCACCCATCTTGGTCTGGCTCCATTTATCCCACCTTACACTGCCCTGCCCTACCTCGCGCCTTACACTGCCCTACCCTACCTCGCCCTACATTACACTGCCCTACCCTACCTCGCCCTACATTACACTGCCCTACCCTACCTCACCAAGCTACACTGCCCTACCCTACCTCACCAAGTTACACTGCCCTACCCTACCTCACCAAGTTACACTGCCCTACCCTACCTCACCAAGTTACACTGCCCTACCCTACCTCACCAAGTTACACTGCCCTACCCTACCTCACCAAGTTACACTGCCCTACCCTACCTCACCAAGTTACACTGCCCTACCCTACCTCACCAAGTTACACTGCCCTACCCTACCTCACCAAGTTACACTGCCCTACCCTACCTCACCAAGTTACACTGCCCTACCCTACCTCACCAAGTTACACTGCCCTACCCTACCTCACCAAGTTACACTGCCCTACCCTACCTCACCAAGTTACACTGCCCTACCCTACCTCACCAAGTTACACTGCCCTACCCTACCTCACCAAGTTACACTGCCCTACCCTACCTCACCAAGTTACACTGCCCTATCCTACCTCACCAAGTTACACTGCCCTATCCTACCTCACCAAGTTACACTGCCCTACCCTACCTCACCTTACACTGCCCTACCCTACCTCACATTACACTGCCCTATCCTACCTTACATTACACTGCCCTACCCTACCTCACATTACACTGCCCTACCCTACCTCACATTACACTGCCCTACCCTACCTTACAGCTCTCCTCCTCCTTTCATCTTTTTAGTCCTTATAGTTATATTGTGTTCTGTGCCACCTAAATGTAGTTCTATTCAGGTTGCTAATATTTTGCTGTATGCTGTCATCTAGTGGTGGCACTAAAAAAAAAAAAAAAAAAAAAAAAAAGTTACTTGCCGACTTGAAAACCACAAAAGGGCTGTGTTTTTTTTTTTCTTTAATTCTTCCACATGAATAGGACTGTTCGTAGTAAGGCTTGTCACTTTTCTGACATTGCACTGGGGTTATGTTTTGTAGTCACTATAGACAAACACCGATTAGAAGAGTCCTCACTTAAGCAAAAACTTTGCATAATAAATAAAAGCATAGTGTTATGTCGAAATGTAATAATAATATGTACATGTTACTAGATGTGAAGCACACAAATCTTTACATATCATCTGTATTTATACGCAGAACTAAACCCTCCTCTCCTTTACAGCAATGGAAGCAGCCATCTTAGCCTCTGTTTGATCTGCAGTAGCCATGGTGCCTTTCTCTGCCAGGTCTGTGCGTCTTACAGACCGGACAGCGGGTGCTTTTATGTGTATGTATGTATGTATGTATGTATGTATGTGTGAGAGTGAGAGAGTGAGAGAGTGAGAGAGAGAGTGAGAGAGTGAGAGAGTGAGAGAGTGAGAGAGTGAGAGAGTGAGAGAGTGAGAGAGTGAGAGAGTGAGAGAGTGAGAGAGTGAGTGAGTGAGAGAGTGAGAGAGTGAGAGAGTGAGAGAGAGTGAGTGAGAGAGTGAGTGAGTGAGAGAGTGAGTGAGTGAGTGAGTGAGTGAGAGAGTGAGTGAGTGAGTGAGAGAGTGAGAGAGTGAGAGAGTGAGAGAGTGAGAGAGTGAGAGAGTGAGAGAGTGAGAGAGTGAGAGAGTGAGAGAGTGAGAGAGTGAGAGAGTGAGAGAGTGAGAGAGTGAGTGAGTGAGAGAGTGAGTGAGTGAGTGAGAGAGAATGTGTGTGAGATACACACACAATCCCGGTAGCTGTGTGTAAAACCACCCGCTGTCAGGTCTGTAAGACGCACAGGCCTGGCAGAGAAAGAGTTAAAGCAGAAATAAACCCATCGATTTAATTTTTTTTTAAAACAAACAGTTAAATTCCCACCATGGTAACTGTCACATTTGCTTGTACTCTAAACCAGGCAACCAAACTGTCAAGTCATCAACTTGCTGGAGTCATCAATGGTCACATGTGCAGCACCCATGGCAGTTACCAATCAGAGGCTAAGATGGCAGCTTTCTTGGCCGAAAAGCATAGGAGTGGTTAGTCCTGTTTTGGGGGGGAAATAAAAAATAAAAATAAAAAGATAAAATCAGCAAAGATTCTTCAAAGCAAGTTTTTCGGCAGCTTTCCTGGGTGTTC